>CAUYPK010035383.1:0-11922 GCA_963574355.1 Loris lydekkerianus | reverse complement strand
TCACAGCTGCAAAATACAAAGAGAAACAGCAAGTGAAAGAGGTGCAGAAAGTCAGAAAGAAAGAGCCAAAGACACTTGTTCCCCATGATCCCACTGCAGATGTGTTTGTTATACCAGCTGAGGAAAAACCAATAGAAATCCAGTGGGTAAAACCAGAGCCTAAAGTGGATTTGAAAGCAAGGAAGAAAAGGATTTACAAAAGGCAAAGGAAAATAAAACAGAAGATAGAGAGCGGGAAAACAAAGTGAATCAATGGACAACTAATTTGTTTTTTAGTTACTTTGTATTTATTTTGTATTCAGCATGTAAATACTTTCATTATTTGGTACTAACATATAAGTTAGTATGACATTCAAAAGAAAGAAAACTTAAAAATCTTAAAATTAATGATTATCTTTTCTAAATAAAATTATTTCCAGAACTCATCAGTTAATTTCTGGCTTTCTATTCGAAGTTTGTTTGATATTACTACAAATTTTTATTGGAAAGATTCAGGCCTGTTCTTTTGGATTAGAATTTTTGGTTTAGCAAAGGTGAAATTCAAGTAGATTTATTGGGTCAATAAGGGACTTTGAGTGTGTAGTTTGTGGATGATTAAGAGTGGTAGACTGGTAGAAAGGAAAATAGCTTACTGAGGTTAATGAGGCCATGGAAAACCAACCTTTAATTTTTTCTCACCTAAAAAAAGAATATATTAAAATTTTTAGTTTTGAGAATCAAGTTAATGCCTATGCTGAAAATATTGTAAATTGCGAATCTAATATACAAGCAGTAATAAATTATTTAAAAAGATAATAGTTAAGGAGGAAAAATAGGATAGTGATAAGATAATCTCTCAAAGGTAAAAAAAGAAAAAAATTTTGGTTAGGTACTGGTTGTTTTTGTGCCCTGAGTAATTGTTATCTTTTATAAGTTCTTTAATGTAGGATTATTCTATAAATCTTTCCTAGTTTGTTTACATTTATTTTTATTAAGTATTTATATAGGCAGAACTGTCTTAATTATGTTTCTTTTATTTTCTTAAAGGTGTCATTAAGAAAGGCTTTCCTGTAATGGACTTACATGGGAAAGCTTCCATTTTCCCCCAAATTTAAGCTTCTCATTACCAATTTACCAACCTATCTGAGGCCGTATAGAATCTTACTTTAAAGTCTAAATTAGGATCCTCAATTATGTAGGTAATTCAGGTTTGAAATTACTTGAAATTACTGTATGTGGCTAGTTGGGGCCAAATTTGGTTAAATGAAAAAAAAAATGTTTTTTAGGCAATTGAATATGGTCACAGATAAAAATAAGACCACCATATTCAGAATTTGTTTTATAGTACCCATATCTCAGGAATAAGTTAATTTCAGTTTATCAATATAAACTTGATCAGTAAGTTGTGAGTTTAAAGATACCAACTTAGTACTTTTTGATATGTGTGTTGTGGAGTTTTGATGGAATTTTCAATTTCACAATTTTAACAATTCCTTCTGGAGATACTAAGTTCCAAGTTATTTCCCTTTAACTGTCATTTGTATGGATACTGTATTTAAGAATTCCTCTGAAATGGATTATCTCCAAAGTCCATGTTCACTTAGAAGTCAACCTGTTTAATAACAATGTTTCTTAGTACTAAATTTTTTGTTGTTGCAGTTTGGCAGGAATGGGGGGGGGGTTTCCGAACGCCCTCGGTATATGGGGCCTGCACCCTACTCCCTGAGCCACAGGCCCACCAATAACATTTCTTTAGATTGAAATTTAAATCTATCCAATTACCTTTAAATTATATACAATGTTACAGGCAAAAATACATCTCTCTCCCCTCAGAAAAAGGTGAGTGGCACCAAGAAATCAGATACAGCTAGAGAGAGAAGAAAGTACTTTTCTTTGTCACTTTTGGTCTCACCGCACCAATTCTGTTCTCAGGGGAAAGCTTCCATTTTTTCTCAAATTGAAACTCTTCATATCCATTTCCAATTTATCATAGCTGGGGGCATATAGAATCTTCCTCTGGAAAAGGGGGAGTATGCTAATTTTGAGTAGGAATTTGGACAGTGGTATCTGGAGAAACCTGGTGAGGCTTGAAATTGGTTCTTTTTGGTTGGTTTAAGGAGCAGGGTGGATATTGGGGAAGAAAAGAACAATCTTCCTAAACTCTTGAGTACTCCTACCCTGTACAATAGATGTTAACAATGGCTAATGCTTATCTCTAATATGTGGTTGACAAATATAATCCACACCTAATTTATGCATGTAAATATTCCATATTACAATGAAATAAGTTAAAGTATTAATGCATTTTAATGACAATTCCTATATTACTTTGACACCTGAAATTGTTTGGGACAGCTGTACAGATTTTTCTTCTTGTAATACAGCTAGTCAAATCAACCAGAACCTATTGGTTAAATACTATCCTGAGGTATAGTAACAGCTTTTGCTTAAACCAATCTTGGAAAGAGGGCTGGATGGATCAGCATGATTTCATCCATATTGGTGGAAAGGATTTGGGTATGTTACTTTAGAATGTGTCTATGTCTCCCTCTTAAAATTGTTTCAATTTAATATTACTTACTGTCAATTTTCATGCATATAGCAATATCAGAGACATATTAAGTGGCAGCTGTAGAAAATTGAAAGAATCAAAAAGTTAGTGTTTACTCCAACCGAATTCTACCATTAGTTGAGATTTGAGCCAACTACTTGACTACCTGGAGCCTGAATTGCGTAAGTCTCCACTGAAATTGTAATCAAATATTTTCCAGAATCCTTGTCCATCTCAGCTGTCTCCCCCTTCAACCCTCAGACCCGCTAACCCGCCGAGCCACTCTGACCGTCCTCTGTGCCGCTCACAATGCCGACAACGTGGCCCCGCCTCCGTCCGCCGAGGCCCCGCCTCCCTCCGCGCCGCCCGGCCGAGGCCCCGCCTCCCTCCGCGCGGCTCTTTCCGGCACTGAGCCCGCCCCCCGCCCATGCGGAGCCGCGGCCGCCGGCGCCGCCCCCTCCGCGCCCCCGCGTGCCGCAGCCCTCGCCGTCTGCCACCGCGCGCCTCCGTGGCCCCGCGCCGCTGTCGCCGCCGCGCTCGCTGGCTGGCCAGGTGCGGGCGGCGGGCTCCCGCCGGGAGAGAGGACCGCCAGCGCTGCCGCCGCCGTTTCGGCCCGGGCGCGGGCGCCGACCCCGCCCCGGGCCCCGGCCCCGGCCCCCCGCCCGGCCCGGAGATGAAGTGTCACTACGAGGCGCTGGGGGTGCGGCGCGACGCCAGCGACGAGGAGCTCAAGAAGGCCTATCGGAAGCTGGCCCTGAAATGGCACCCAGGTGCGTAACTCGCAACCGTCGCGCCCCTCGGGAGAGCCCGGCCCTCCGCGCCCTTTCGCAGCCCTGTCCCCGCGCTGACCCCGCGAGGTGGCCGAGCCGCGCGCGACCCGCCGGCCTCCTAACTCTGCCCGGCCGGCCGCGGCCCCGCGCCGGCTGCCACTCTCCGCCCCGGACTTCACCTGCCCCTGCCAGCCTGCCGCAGGCGCCACCGAGGGAGGAGCCGGGTCTCGGCTCAGTTCTGCCTGGGACATGCCCTTTCCGTGCTGCCCGGTGCCGCTCAGCCTCCCCGGGCTTTTCTCGGCTGCCCTTCACTTCGTAATGGAATGCCAGCTTCTTACACCTAATTTTGGCTCCTTTCTTACCGAAATTAAAGCAAGGGCGCCATCCAAAAGTCCTTTAAGTGGGATAACTCTTTTCCTGTTAGCAGGCTGGGGGAGCAGACCTTGTGTTTGCTTCCCTTTGGACATGATTCTGCACGTGCAGAGTTTTAGTTGTCTTTCCTAATGATGCTTGTATGTTTTCTTAGAAGTATTCTTTCTTCGGATGTTTCATTTGGTTGTAATCCAGGCCTGTTATTTTATGAAAATCTGACTTTACAGACTCGGAAAATCAGACAGAAGTTGACACTCAGCTTTCTGAGATTTGTAAGAGGCTTTCACTTTAGCATGAATCAGTAAACTCAGTTACAGAGTGTCTGATATATGCAAGTCTCTGCACTGTACCTGTGTGTAGATTCTGAAATGCTGACACAGGGACCTCAGAGCCTTGTTAGAAAAACATGCCTTTATACACATGAAAAGTTAAAATACAACTGTGAACAAAATAGCACGACAAGCATAATTGGTAGTTGGACCAGTAGAACAACTAATAAATGCCCCAGGAATTCAGGAAGGGAGTTATCACTGTGTACAGAGAACCGTGAGGCTTCCCCTTTGCTGAGGAGCTTCAACTGAATCCTGGAAGAATGCAGTTTACAAAAAAATGAGCTCAGCAGTATGGGGAGGCACACAGTGGTGGGGACAGTATCCAACATCTGAAAAATGCAGATTGGGACAAGAGCTGAAGAAGAGGGTAGGGACCCAAAAGCAGAAGGGAATGAATATGATTGAGGGAACAAGAGAGAGACATGTATGCATCTACTAATTAAAGTTGTAATAATTACCGACAGAGGCAGGAAAAAATGTGATTATATTGAAAGGGTAGAAGCAAAGGAGTTATAAATGTTCACCAAAGTAGGAAATCAGAAGATGTAGCCAAGATTAATAGATCCAAAATAGTGTAAAAATAGTGTGGAAGCATATTCTTAAAGTAATGGAGGTGATCACCATTAGAAATTGAGTTGGGAACTAGAAGGAGCTTAGGAATTCCTCGACTTTCTGGCTGGGCAAAGGTGAGGTAGACAATGAATGATATTACCAAAAGCATATATAATTTTTTGAAGAGTAGTCTGAAATGAGGTAGTGTTTTAATCTTGAATGTTAGGCTAAGGACTATGAAATTTGTTTTGCCAGTGATAGAGAGTTGTGACTGGTTTTATTAAGCTTTTTTTGGAGAGTACTGTTGAAGGAACTGATGGGATTGAATAGGGCTGGAAACAGAAGTTAACAAAGAGTCAACAGTGGATAGGCAAGGGCCCAAGCCAGGCTTAGGATCAGTGGGAGGTGAAAAGCTCAAATGGAAATGATGTTATGAAGGGAAAATTATGGATTTGGTGATTAACCAGAAATCAGTGCAAGAAAAAAGTATGCAAATAATACATAATATCAGTTATATGTAACTATGTATATACATTATATAACTATCTACACTATGTATCAAATATTACATCAAATCTGTAATAATAATATCAGTTTTCTACTTTAAAAGGAACTTGTTAGGAACTGAATGTAAATATCTTCTCTGATTATCATCATAATTTATAGCATCTTAAATATCTTTTGGTTTGAAAATGTCTGTGTACATGTATTTCAGGGACCAATACTCTGCCTGGAAATGTGTAATTTTGATGTGTTTTTCTTTGCTAGTTCATAATTTGTTAAGTCTCACTCAACAAAAGTTTAATATTCTATACCCAAGGCATTAATTTAGACATTTCTGGGTTTAAAGTTTGTTTCAAAGAATATTTGCCTTAAATAGAAAGACTCTCTGTTTTTCATAGTATTAAAAAAAAAGGAAAGAAATTACTGTTATTTCCTTTTTTTTTTTTTTTTTAACATTTTATTTATTTATTTATTTATTGAGACAGAGCCTCAAGCTGTCACCCTAGGTAGAGTGCTGTGGCATCACAGCTCACAGCAACCTTCAACTCCCGGGCTCAAGCGATTCTCTCCCTCCACCTTCCAAGTAGCTGGGACTACAGATGCCAGCCGCAACTCCCGGCTATTTTTTGGTTGCAGCCGTCATTGTTGTTTGGCGGGCCCACTTCGAACCTGCCAGCTCAGGTGTATGTGGCTGGCGCCTTAGCCGTTTGAGCCACAGGCACTGAACCTAACATTTTATTCTTAATTGACATGTTATAATTGTGCATCTCCTGTTTCTTTTATTGATGTACTGTGAATGATTTCAGGAGGGTCAACACTCCTACCTGGTGAAAGCACTCCTGTGAAGGGCATGCTTTTAAGAGTTTATCTTTCTGACATCATTCAGATAACTATTACTCAAGCACTCTGCTGTGTGAACAAGGCAGGAATGGTCCTTGCCCTGATGGCACATGCAGTCTGCGGGGAGATGTAGGAAGGAAAACAGGCAGTTTCAGCTTGGTGAGAAAAGGGCTGTATGAGGGCAAATACAAGATGCTTATGAGCACACGTACCTGCCGTGGACTAAGTTTATGTGGGTAGGATAGGTGGGGAGAAGTGACCCGGAAATGAGTCCCTGAAGAAGTGACATCTGGTTGAGACCTAAAGCGGGAATACAAGGAACATGGGTAGAGGGGTAGGTGAAAGCGTGAGAAAGAGGTGGACGTGACCATTTCAGCAGGATAGGTCTGGAAGGATGGGGCAGACTGGATTAGGATCATAACTGGAGGGCCCTGGGGAGCCACTGAGGAATTGGAAGCAGAGGAAATGATAGACTTGTATTTTTACTTCTCTGGCTGTAGTGGGGAAAATGGACGAGAGGGAGCAGTACTGAAGGTGGGAAGCCAGGAGGTCAGGGAACATTGAAGTCACTCAGGTGCGGGGGCTGGAGTCTCAGCCAGGTGCCAACATTTTCAGTGAGTTGGGGGCATGGCTAGGAGATGGGTATACAATGAGGAGGATGGGAAGAAGGTTGTGTGATCCAAAGGGCTGAATCCTGAAGGACTGGTCCTTTGTATACATGGGTGAGTGAAGGATCAGGGACTCAGTGGTTGCCAGCTCTCCCGGCAGACCTGCTGTAGGAGGACAGTGGCAAGAGAAACCATGAGCCTGCAGGGAAGTGGTGTTTTTGTGGAGCCTGTCTTTACTCAAGGCTAGGGCTTAAAAGGCACGGTCTATGAAATTTTCCAGAAGGAACTGTAGAATGACTTAGGAGGAAGCAGAGTGCTTAAGAGTGTCGGGAGAAAAGCACAGAGAATAGTTTGAGCACACCTTTTAAACTCTACCGATTGGATGTGTAATACCCAGGGCTTTGCATTTGGGTAATAGCAAATGTGGACTTTCCTTTTTTTTCCTATTTTTGCAGTTTTTTTTTTTTTTTTTTTGGCCGGGGCTGGGTTTGAACCCAATACCTCTGGGATATGGGGCCGGCGCCCTACTCCTTTGAACCACAGGCACTGCCCTGGACTTTCCTTTTTAAAAGTTGTTGTTTGACTTACACTCAAGCTTTTAGATCTCAGTTCAGTCGCCTAGTCAGCTAATCAGGTGCATTTAATTGAAATCAGCCATATGACAGATTGAAAAAAATTATTTCAGAAAGCAGCCCTAGTAAGAGATGAGACCTTATTTTCAGATGATATATTAATGGGTTTTATGTGTTCAAAAACTTTAGCTTTCTCTAAACTTCTTTGGGGTGGGGCAAGAAAATGGGAAGGAGCAGGACCAAAAGGCACAGTAGTGATTAAAGGGAAAAACCTGGGCTGGGCGCGGTGGCTCACGCCTGTAATCCTTGTACTCTGAGAGGCCGAGGTGGGTGGATGTCCCGAGCTCAGAGGTTGGAGCTGAGCAAGAGTGAGACCCTACCTCTAAAAACAAATAAATAAAAATAGCGGGCGTTGTGGTGGGTGCCTATAGTCCCAGCTACTCAGGAGGCAGAGAGTCACTTGAGCCCAAGGGTTGTAGGCTGCTGTGAGCTATGAGGCCACGGCAATCTACTAAGGGTGACAAAGTGAGACCATGTCTCAAAAATAAATAAATAAATAAAATAAAAGGGAAATACCTTCTCACCAACAGTCACTTTTTTTTGTTTTATGCAGGAAGATTCAGTTGCTGGCTTTTGCTACTTCTAGGTCATTTAATTTGGATTGTGCTTTTTTTATTTGGCAAAAATTTTTGAAACTTGAAGTTTCTCCCTTTTGCCTAGGAAGCATAAAAAGAAGCATGGGCTGTTTATGATGCTGCTGCTGTAGCTGTAAATTCAAGCCCTGCTTGCGGTGTACTTGATGAGTATTGAGTTGAATGTTAGGGAACACCAGCATGGCACTGAGTTTTGTTCTTGTCCACTTGAACCTGTTTCTTAATGATTTCTTGGAGACATAGGAATCCTGACTCTGGCTTTGAAAGGGTATCAGGATTGTGTGCAGCTGCATGTGCTGGCTAATCCAAATAGTTCTGTTTTTCTCATATAATAAGAAATATCATGTAATAAGAGGTGGCCCGTCTTGGTAGCTGTAACTGCTTAATGAAGCCACCAAAGACCTGCTCCATCATCCTGCCCACGTGGTTTGAGTCCTTGCATCAAGTAAAGCAAATGAGCTCATGCAGGCAAGGCCTGGCCCAGGAGCTCTCAGGGAGACGCTTTGTCCAAGGTGGCCAAAGCAGCGGAATGGACGAGGAAAGAACAAAGGAGAGGCAGAGACTGAGTACTAGTTGCCTTTTAAGGAAGATTTTTTGCAGTTGCCATGGAATTCAGCTTTTATTTTATTTCATTTTATTTTTGAGATGGGGTCTTGCGGTCTCACCCAGGTTGGAGTACAGTGATGGAGATGGAGTCTTGCTGTGTTTCCCCATACTATGTTTCCCTATAGCCTCGTTTTGAAATTCAGGCCATAAAAGGTCCTTCCACTTTGGCTTCCCAAAGTGTCAGATTATAGGCATGCCGCTGTGCCTGGCCTTTACAGATTTATTGAGCAGAGTTTGGTCACGTGGTCACACATAAGCTTCCAGGAAGGCTAAGAAATGGGAGTCTTTATTTCAGGTACCAGGTGCCTGCCATAAAAATCAGGATTCAGTTGTTTCTGGAAGAAGAAAGGAGTAGACTTTGAGGATTAACCTTCATAATTGAGAAATGGCTCCAACTATAAGCATTACACCTGACTTTGGGCAGGACATAACAGACGGGTTAAGGGTACACTGTGAGTGCCACCCAATCCTGTCCTTTTTTGTCAGGAAAAAAAGTCTGTGTGTGTGTGTGTGTGAAGAGCTGTGGTGTCACAGCTCACAGCAACCTCAAACTCTTGGGCTCAAGTAATTCTCTTGCCTCAGCCTCCCAAGTAACTGGGACTACAGGTGCCTATCACAACACCTGGCTATTTTTTTGTTACAGTTTTTTAGCTGGCCCAGGCTGGGTTCGAACCTGCCACCCTCGGTGTATGTGGCTGGCATTGTAACCAATGCGCTATGGGTGCTGAGCCAGGAAAACAATGTCTTTTCTGGGAAGCTTCACTTAGTAGATTTTTATTTACTTGTGGTTGGCTAAAACTGGTTGGACAACTCCAAATCTAAGAAAGTCTGAGGGTATGAATTGTTTTAAGTGAGTATTTTGCCACTGTTAATAAAATTGAGGTTTGTTAGGAAGAAGTGGAGAGTAGGTATTTGGTAGGCAACTAGTAGTATCTATTATAATTTGATGATAAAAATCTAAAATAATTGTAAGAGAGTATCATGTGTCCTGTACTCTGGAAACCCAATTGCAAAAGGGACACAACAAGATGTAATTGCTAGTATTAGTTGGAAATAAACAGAAAGCCTAACCACAATGGCTCACATAAATTAAGAGTTTATTTTTTTCACCACAAGAAGTTTTGAAGGGGGCGGTGCCTTTGGCTCAGGGAGTAGGACGACGGCCTTATATACCAAGGTGTGGGGTTGAACCCATCCCCAGCCAAACTGCAACAAAAAAAATAGCTGGGCGCCGTAGTGGGTGCCTGTAGTCCTAGTTACTTGGGAGGCTGAGGCAAGAGAACCGACTAAGCCCAGGAGTTGGAGATTGCTGTGAGCTGTGACATCACAGCACTGTACTGAGGGTGATAAGGTAATACTCTGTCTTGGAGGTAGCTGCCAGCTGGCATTACTGAAAGAGCTCATTAATTTCAGGTCTAAAGTCATTTCAAGTCTCTTGACTTTTTCCTCATGGTCTCAAGGTGGCTGGTGCAGCTTTCATCATCACATCCACATGCAAGACAATATGAAAAGAGGGAAGAATGAAATCAGGATTCAGTTGTTTCTGGAAGAAGAAGAGAGTAGACTTTGAGGATTAAACACCAACACACTCCGCTTTCATTGCATTAGTTACAGCTGTGCCACTTGGCCATTCCTGGCAGCAAGGGAGGCTACATAAGCAAGGATCTTAGCACATACAGCCTCTGTGTAAGACACTACAGCAGAAAAGGAGGAGAAGGTATCAGATGATCTAACCTACAGTGTCTTCCACAGAGTGGATTCAGTTCTATATTTGAGTTTTTAAAGTAACCCATTATACAGTAATGCAATGAAATTGAACGTTTGTACTTGTTAATTCAGTGTAACTTAATAGGATGCTGCTTAATAGCTAATGTAGTTAGAGTGATTAAAAATGTGAAGAAAAGAAGGTAAGGGATGGTAATTTGATTTTCAGTGCTTATCTTGGAGCATGTCAGAAGTAGAGGACTATTGTGTGCCATAAGAAATGGGAATGTTGAGTGCACAGAAGAGGTGGACTAGAGGATGACCCATTGGCTGCCCTCAGATGACCTGTACTTGTTAATTGCATTACTTCTCTTATACAACTAGGTGACAGAGATGGCGATTTTTTTTTTTCCCATGAATTTAAGGTTTCTTTTAATTCCAGGAGATGATGATTCTAACGTATTTTTTTTTTTTCTTTGCAGTTTTGGCCGGGGCTGGGTTTGAACCCGCCACCTCCGGCATATGGGGCTCACACCCTACTCCTTTGAGCCACAGGTGCCGCTTTTTTTTTTTTTTTTTTTTTTTTTTTGAGACAGAGTCTCACCATGTCGCCCTTGGTAGAGTGCTGTGGCATCACACCTCATAGCAACCTCAAACTCTTGGGCTCAAGCGGTTCTCTTGCCTCAGCATCCCGAGAAGCTGGGACAAGAGGCGCCCGCCCCAATGGCTGGCCATTTTTTTGGTTGCAGTTGTTGTTGTCTAGCAGACCTGGGCTGGGCTCAAACCTGCCACCTGCAGTGTATGTGGCTGGCGCCCTACTCATTGAGCTATGGGCACCACGCCATAAAGTAATATCTTCTAAAGTATTTGTGTTAAAGCATCTTAGCAAAAACAGCTGTGATAAATTTCTGCACTTGTGAAGTTATTGTCAATGTTGTTGAGCAGAAGGCCACCTGAAAGACTTAAGATCAGCAGCATGACATCTGGGAGAAGCAGCAGGAAGCCTTTGGGAGCCATGTTCCAAGATCGCAAAACTTATTTGTAGGGAATATATTTCTGTCATAATATTTTCTTCTCTTAAAAGGCAGGAATTGAGCCGTAGGTTAAAAATTTTTGTTGTGTTCCATAGTAGATTCAAAATATTCACTTTCTTTCTCTTTTCTTTTCTTTTCTTTTTTTTTAGACAGTCTCACTACGTCACCCTCAGTAGAATGCTGTGGCATCACAGCTCACAGCAAACTCCAACTCTTGGGCTTATGCGATTCTCTTGCCTCAGCCTCCCAAAAAATATTTGCTTTTTGAATGTATTAGTTATCTCTTGCCATGTAACAAATTATCAGTACCTCAGAGTTACAGACAACAAAAACAGCAAGCATGTATTCATTATGTAGACTGCTACACTTTCTCAGGATCAGGCTCTGGGAATGGCTTGCCTGGGTGGTTTTGCCCCAGCATGTCTGGTAAGCTTGTATCTCATTGTCTGGGAGAACCTGCTTCCCACCCCACTCATGTGGTCTTTGGCAGGCATCAATTTCCCACTGGTGGGGGCCAAGTTTCTGTTCTTTACTGCCTGAGTTTCTCCATAGGCTACTCCCAGAGTGATACAAGAGAGAGGAAAAGCCCAAGATGGAAACTGCAGTCTTTTATAACCCCATCTCAGAGGTGACATATCATTACTTCTGTCCTCTGCTCTTGGTCACGCAGACTAACCTTGCTGACCTGGGGGGGGGGGGGGGGGGGCGGGCTTGACAAGGATGGGAATCTTGGAGGCTGGCGACCACCTTGTAACAAAGGTACTTTCTGAAATCCAAGGTTAAAGAAGCACTGATAAGGTACGACTAATTCTGGTATTTTTTTTAAAATTTGTTAGATTTATTTC
>CAUYPK010035382.1:0-16451 GCA_963574355.1 Loris lydekkerianus | reverse complement strand
AATGGGAGAAAAAGTATCCAATGTACTCAGCCCTACTATGAAGCTAAATTATAGCTTTCGCATGAAGGCTATAACCCAACTATAGCACAAGACTATGTGGAAAGGGCCAAGGAAGGGGAAGGGAGGGGGGAGGTTTTGGTGTAGGGAGGGTAATGGGTGGGGCCACATCTATGGTGCATCTTAGAATGGGTACAGGCGATTGCACTAATGTACACAGCTATGGTTTAACAATAAAAAAAAAAATTAAAAAAAAAGTGGGCATAAAAGCAGAGACATTTTTCAAAAGAAAAGAAAGAAATGGCCAAGAATCATGAACAAATGCTCAACATCATTAATTATTAGAGAAATGCAAATTAAAACCAAAATCCATATTAACCATGCTACCAAAGTAATCTACAGATTCCACTTTATTCCTGTCAGAATGGCCATAATCAAAAAGTCAAAAATGAATAGATGCTGGTACGGATGTGGTAAAAAGAGAACAACTTATCCACTGTTGGTGGGAATATAAATTAGTACATTTCCTCTATGGAAAACAGCATGGAGCTTCCTCAGAGAAACAGAAGTAAATCTACCATTCAATCAGCAATCTCACTACTTGGGATCTACTCAAAGTAAAAGAAATAATTTTATTATCTAAGTGGATACCCGTACCTATAAAATGGATGAAATAATTTTATCATATAAAATGTTCTATCACAGTACAATTTACAATTGCAAAGATATGAATCCAACCTAAGGGGTCATCGATGGATGAGCAGACAGAGAAAATGTGGTATGTATACACACACACACATACACCCATGGAGCACCACTCACCAAGTGGCTCATTCCTGTAATCCCAGGACTTGGGAAGGCTGAGGTGGGAGGGCTGTTTGAAGCCAGGTGATTGAAATCAACCTGGGCCACAGAGTTGGACCCCCATCTCTATAACTATTATAGCACTGGATTTTAGACACCTGTGCCTAAGAAACTTGTGACCGTGAGTTAGTCCTCAAAAGCAAGAATTTTGAGATCAAAACTCCCTAACATCAAACAGTTTTGCTCTATAAAGCTTGATCTAAAATATTTTTTGAAAATGTTTTTAAAAAGTTAAAAAAAACACACAACATAGCTTCATCCTCAATACATAGGCATGCGCCTGTCAAGCAGACTTTCACAGCTCGTGTGCACCCACCTCACACACACACACACAAACATGCACACCTCCTCTTACACAGCCAACACACTGTACGTATCAATTACTCCATTTTAGAATAGGAATAATAATTTATTTCTATACATAGGATTTTAATAATAATCTGTAAGTATTACACAATCAAGGTCTTCTCCAAATCAAATTATATTATTTGTTAATCTAAATAACAACCATATATCTGTGTATATTTACTTGTGTGTGTATGTGTGTGTCTGTGTGTATATTTTAATCCCCCCATAATTTAGATTTTAACTTTGAACTTTTAAGTCATGACAGCAGTGAAGGACTGAAGGCCACAGTCCATTCGGACAGTGTCTGATAGGCTTTATTCAGGTTCAGTAACTCAGTTTCTTGCAACTATAGATCAAGCTTGTTCCAGCTCCACCAGGACTCCTCCACAGTCTTTGGGATGAAGAAAAATCACTGGTTTTCCATGTGCTCCTATTTTGGCCTCTTCACTTAGGCTCCGGATGTTCTTTTTCTTTAAATCCATCACAGCTGCATTTATATTATCCACCTTAAGAAAAGGAAATACATAAGAACACATTTGAGATCATATAAATATCCAGTTACAGTACGTTAAGACTTAGAGAAAACTTTGAGAGCTCATGCGGCCAATTACCTGTGCTTTTAGGCAGCACCATCCTTAAACCATCACACACACACACACACACACACAAAAAAAGTCTAAAATTTCCAGAAAAAGAAAAGTTGCTAAGTTTTTCTATGTAGCCAACCATAATGCTTAAGAATTTCTGCCATTAGTAAATATTTTCCTTTATAACATAAGCCATGTGTGGCACACTTTATTAGCTTCTTCTGACAGTACTACTGGGGATATTGGGCAAATTGTTTTTTCCTAGGAGCTCTGGGTTCCTCATCTGTAACAGGAAAATGAGGCCTGCCATATAGACTGCCTATAGACTAACATGAGATGACAGAGAAGAAGCTGAGTATAGTGTACGGCACACAGTAGGTGTATTAGCAAATGTGACCGTGTCCTTTCCCCCAAACCTCCCCTGCCAAACCACCTGGTTATTACGGCTGAGATGAAAACTTGATACACATGAAAATCACTGTTAAATTGCCATCAACATGTTATTCTCCATTCAAAAAATTCCAAACTTTATAATCTTGCAGCTAATTTCTTCATACTTATGGGCAATCTAGGAAAGGAGCAGATGTGTCTCCACATTCTTGATGCAGGAATGACCCTCCTGTCTTGGAAGGCCACCTCTCACACTGGGAACCCAGGGCACGGGTGAAGAGGTGTGGGTGCCCCGAGCCCCAGGGAGGCGTAGGTCACCCTGGAGTCTACTGGCACTAAGAATCTACTGGCACTGCCAACATGGAGCACCGAGGACAGAACACGACCCATGTACCCACCGTTCTGATCTAACAAATCTTAACCTTTAAACAACCTTAATTTGAAAGAGCCAAGGATTACCTACTGGATTCTAAAACTAGTCCAACAACTGAGGATATTAAATGTTACCATAATAAATTATGATTTCTTCATACAGTGTATATTCTACTTGTATTACTGATAATATTTCTTTTTAAACCTCATGGATATATCAAAGTCATGCCCAGTTTATAAGCAGCTCATTTCACACTATCTTGTACTGTAGCTGGTCTATTCTCATCTTTTTCAGAAGAGAAAATTCACCACATCCGTGTGACGGGATTCTGCACACCAAATCATCCTTACTGAGGTAAATTAGTGCTAGCTAATGCCAGACATTGTCAGTTTTATCTTAGTTTTTCCCCTATCAATATTCTTGAACTTTGTTCTGCTTCAGTAGGTGGTATTGGGCACTAACCGTCCCCACTAGTGCCCTCCTGAGCCCTCTACCCAAAGTCCCATGATAAGAAGGTTTCCCACTCTCCCCGCCTGGGTGGCTCTCTGCCATGCACACACTCTCAAGGTTCTGCAGGTCTCGGGGGCACAATGCCGCTCTCCCCCTTCCATCACTCTACACAGTGAACTCTGATCACCACGGCCGCCCTGGACCCCCGCTCCTCTGACTGCCGAGCTCCACGTGGACTGCTCCTTCCTCCAGTAAGCTGGGGAAGGGTAGGGTGGTCTTATTCATTACCTTTCTCAGAAATCAAGGTCCACGGCTATCTGATGTTCAGCACCAGAAACTACTGTTTTGAAATCTTGTCTAGATTGTTTGCTTCGGGCAGGAGGATAAATTGGTCTCTGTTACACCATCTTGGCTGGGATTAGAATTCTAAATTGGCAGGATTTTTGTCAGCTGGTTTTTAGCTGTAAGGTGGGTTGAGGTGTGTTTTTGCTTCCGTCTGTTCTAGTTCAGGTTCCTGAGTTTGTGACTCCATTGATATCTCAAAAAAGGTTTGTTGTTTTGTTCTGTTTTTGAGACAGAGTCTCACTTTGTCACCCTGAGTACAGCACTGTGGTGTTATAGCTCACAGCAACCTCAAACTCTTGAGCTCAAGTGATCCTGTTGCCTCAGCTCTCGAGTAGCAGGGACTACAGGTGCCCATCACAACGCCCAGGTATTTCTTAGTGATGGGGTCTCACTCTGGTTCAGGCTGGTCTAGAACTCCTGAGCTCAAGTGATGCACCTGCCTCAGCCTCCCAGAGTGCTGGGATTACAGGCGTGAGCCACCGTGCCTGGTCTGAATCTGTACATTAATGTCTTACATCAGATTACTAATGTCCATGTCAACTATTTTTTTCAATTATTGACCCTGCTCTATTTTCTCTTTCTTTCTGGGACTCAAATATACTCTGCTAGAACTTTTGACCATTTCCTACATCCCTTTTGTATTTTTCTGTTTTATTTTTCTCCCACATTTTTTAATCTCTTAATCTTGGATTTGTAGGCCTCCAGAACTGTGAGAAGGTACATTTCTATTGCTTTAAGCCACCAGTTAATGGTAATTTGTTACAGCAGTCCAGTGAAACTAATACAACCACCACACGGGCATACTGAAATTGAAAAATTAAATAACTAGGTAGGGGGAGCCAAGTTTGTCAGTGTTGGAATGAGGAGGTAAAGACAAGGAGAAAGGCTGGAGTGGTCCACGCGGTAAAGACACAGAGCTGGAGACAGTATGACATCTCGTCAGCTCTCAGTGGCTGCACACAGAGGTGTTTACGGATGTTTGCATACACACAGTGAGTGCACACGCAGACACCTCCTTGCTACGTGAGCTCCCCTAGAACACATCTAGGGCCCAGATCTTTGTTTCTAATACCATTCTCTAGTAAATGTCCCCAGGACACTTAGAGAAATGACTGGTTCTGTGGCTAGGATGCAGGTTACAGAATATGAGTTTGGAGTATCTTGCAGAGGCAGAGGGTATGGGGGTGCTAAAAAAATTTGGGGGATGTCAAAGGGACATGAGAACCACCAAAGGAGCTCCTCATGATGAAGACTGGGACAATCTGAGGTGCCAAATGGAGTAGTGTCAGCTTGTAAGCCAAGGTATAAAATAAATATCCCTGAGTCCTTACTAATGTAACTCCCCATTCCTTAGGTATGGGACTCACATAATGACTTTCTTCCGAAGAGTAGAGTATGGAGAAGCAGGAAAAAAAAAAAAAAAAGAGTAAGTTTACAGTGGAGAAACCTGACAACACCTCCTCAGCAAGGGGATCAATGTTAATATCAACAGTAATCAAAAAACAAAACAGTAAGTCATGTTGATGGTACATATCTTTGATGAGAACGGCACCTTACTTTTGTGGCCTTCCTCCCCCAAATCAATGAGCCTACTCTAATTGTGAGAAAATATCAGACAAAGTAACTGATCAGTAATCCTCAAAACTGTCAAGGTCGTCAAAAATGAGCAAAGTCTGAGAAACTGTCCCAGGCAAGAGGAGCTGACAGAGACCTAATGACTAAACTAATACTTGAACGAAATACTAGATGGGATCTTGGAATAGAAAAAAAACACTGGGTAAAAACCAAGGAAATGTGAATAAAGTGCAGCTAATAGTAATGAATCAACAATAGTTCCTTAATTATGATAAATGTACATACTAATGTTAATAATTTTTTTTAGGCTGGGTGCCCGTAGCTCAATGGTTAGGGTGCTGGCCAAGCTAAATAGCATTAACATGCTAATGTTAATATATATATATATATATATATATATATATATATATATATATATATATATTTTTTTTTTTTTTTTTTTTTTTTTTTGCAGTTTTTGGCCGGGGCTGGGTTTGAACCTGTCACCTCCAGTATATGGGGCCAGCAGCCTACTCCTTTGAGCCACAGGTGCCCCCATTAATAATTTTTTTTTTTAGGATGGGAGCCCATAGCTCCAATGCTCTGGAGCTGGTGGGCTCGAACTCAGCCCAGGCCTGCTAAACAAACAAACAAACAAACAAAAATAGCCAGGTGTTGTGGCAGGCGCCTATAGTCCCAGCTACTAGGGAAGTTGAGGGAAGAGAATCACTTGAGCTCAAGAGTTTGAGGTTGCTGTGAACTATGACACCATGGCACTCTACCCAGCATGAAAAAGTATTTTTCTTTTCATTTAAAAAGAAAAAGATAATAATTAAAAAAAATTTTTTTTTGAGACAGAGTCTCTCTTTGTCGCCCTCAGTACAGTGCCATGGTATCACAGCTCACAGCAACCTCAAACTCTTGGGCTCAAGTGATCCTTGTAACTCAGACTCCTGAGTAGCTGGGACTATATGTGTGCACCACAATGCCTGGCTATTTTTTTAGAGATGGGGTCTTGCTCTGGCTCAGGCTGGTCTCAAACTCCTGAGCTCAGGCAATCTACCCAAATAGTTTTTTTTTTTTTAAAGAGTCTAAAGAGATTAACCATCATTTGTAACAAGTGGACCTTGTGTGAGTCCTGATTAGAACGAATCACCTATAAAAAGGAGTATCTGTAACTCAACCTGGGACATTTGATTTATGAACTGTGTATAGATGGTACCAAGAGATTTACCTTTAATTATGATTGATGTGATAATTGTAGTTATTTGTTTCATAGAGACACAAACTGAGTAAGATAAAATGACACGTTGTGAATTACTTTAAAAAAAGTTTAACGTCGGGGCGGCACCTGTGGCTCAAAGGGATCCCATATGCCGGAGGTGGCATGTTCAAACCCAGCCCCGGCCAAAAACTGCAAAAATAAATAAATAAATAAAAAATAAATGAAAAAACAAAACAAAAAGTTTAATGAAAGGGAAAAAAAGAAAAAAGATGTCTGAAGCAAGGGTAGTGAGATCTTCAACTGTTGAGCCTGGGGGATGGGAGTTCACGAAATGATTTTTTCGGCTTCTCGTATGTTTTAACATTTTCATAATACAATCATGACTTTTTTTCATACCACCCTTTCAATAACTCCCTCTTCTACATATGATCATGAATATTTTCATTTATGGAACTTCTATCCAAGTATAAATATCTACAATTCTGATGTTGTATACCAATATTTAGTATCCCTTAATCCAAGTAGTACTTCTAAGGCAAGAAACACTTGTGAGATTTAATAAGTTAGATTTTTGAAAAATGCCTAATTGACAAGGTACCAGCATCTGTTCCTGTTTCTATCATTTAACTATGACTTAAGTGATCTTGTACCATCTACAGAATTCTGTGAGTGTTGCTATAAAATTTACAATTCTTTAAGAGTACTCCTAATGTTTTGTTTGGCAGTAATAAAAAGAATGAAATAAAAATGTCTTAATTTTCTGAATTGAAAGTAGATACAATAGTTATAAGAAATGCAAAGCAATTTGATTTGGGAAATTAAGCCTGCCCTCCTAAGTAATAGAAATGCCACAGTAGATAATAACCCATCTTAAAAAATGGGTTCTTATGGTCTTTTAAAACTGCTTTTGTTTTTTTACAATTATAGCTGTGCACAATATAGCTCTGAATACCATTAGTGAAAATCTGGGCTATTCACTTTTTACTTCAACTTCTCACTAGCTTTTTATTTTTTAAAGTCTATCTGTGTCTGAGAATCTATGTTCATTTCTCCCTTTAATTTGTAAATTAGGAGTGATGTGGTCCAAGTAAATGTTTTGATTATAACAATCAATTCAGAAATCTTCAGGTAAATCTTTATATCCTCTTTGGTCCTCGGCTGCCCCATCTGAAAATGGCAATGCAGACTTGCTTGTTTGAAGGTAAATAGGCCAAATAACATCTTTTGACTCTAAGGTGTGTAATTTTTAGTGACCAGATTTTATGACGAATTCACTGTTGTACCCCTTTTAGTAGTGCATAGCATTCTGGCTGATGTAACAAACATAGGCTTTTATGTTATGTAAAGTTGTGATGTTGTTGATATCAGTAAGAAATGAATTTAATCCTCAGATTGTTATACATGAAAGTGAAAATGGATTAAATAGTTATGTTTCATAACTATTTAAACTAAACATTAAGTGACTTATGCAAACCTAACACTGTTCTTTGCATGCAGCTCAGAGGGTTCCTGCCTCTTCTGGGAATTACTTCAGAAGAGTGTATGTTACCTATTTGCTATATAGTCTGATGGGGGTGTGTGTGGAGTACTTCTCAAATGCTGGTCTCCACTGACATTTTCAACAGTTGATAGTAAAACAGAAATACGAAAGACAATCCTCTAGAATTCACTGTAAAAGCCAAAATGAGAGTGGAATTCCTTAAACAGGAGAATTATCTCTTTTCCTGACTGAAGAACAGACATTCCACAGCATGCAGTAAATTTACCTGCCTTTTACTTTAAAATCATATAATTTTTCTTTTATGAGGAATGAAAAAAGATCTATAAAATGTATGAAAAGATAAGGAAAACAAATCATCTATTATCTGACCACTCAGAAAATAAAACTGTTACAACTGTTGCATTTCTTTAATTTTTTCTATCATACTTCCCTTAGCAGAGTGCTGTGGTGTTACAGCTCACAGCAACCTCAAACTCTTGAGTTCAAGCAGTTTTCTTGCCTCAGCCTCCCATGCAGCTGGGACTACAGACACCTGCCTCAACGCCCAGCTATTTTTAGCGACGAGGTCTCACTCTGGCTCAGGCTGGTCTTGAACTCATGAGCTCAAGCAGTCCACCCACCTCGGCCTCTCAGAGTGCTGGGATTACAGGTGTGAGCCACCATGCTTGGCCCCTATCATACTTTTTAAACAATATTTTTTGAATAGCTGAGGATTACCTATCCACTGAACCTCATGCAGGCACACCCCGATTTATCGCCCTGCACTTCCCTGTGCTGCACAGACTGTGTTTACAGACTGAGCTCTGCTGAGACCCTGCGCAGGGCAAGTCTGTTAGTGCCGCGTTTCCAACAGCACCTGCTCACTTCAAGTATCTGTCATACTTTGATAATTCTCACAATATTTCAAACTTCTCATTACCATCATATCTGTCATGGGGACCTGTGATCAGTGTGCTTTGATGTTACTTAATTGTTCTGTGGGGCCACAAATCGTAACCATGGAAGGTACAAACTTAGCGATGGATACACTTCCCTTCTCACTTCTCACCATCTCCCCAGGCTTCCTTATTCCTTGAGGCTCAACAATACTGAAATTAGGCCAGATAATAACCCTACACGGCCTTGAAGTGTACAAGTGAAAGACTTATCTCTCACTATAAATCAAAGGCCACAGACAAGCTTAGTGAACAAGGCATGTCAAAAGCCAAGGTCTTTTGTGCTAAACAGGGGTAAGTGGTGAATGCAAAGTGAAAGTTCTTGAAGGACATTAAAGTGCTGCTCCACCGAACACTTGGCAGAGTGCTGTGGCGTCACAGCTTACGGTAGCCTCCAGCCCAAGAGCTGTATTTCTTCTTTGTTCGAACTTGCACCATGTGTATTATTTACATTTAACTGTTTGTATCTTACCGGCTATGTTTCAGTGGGTCCCCTCCAATTCTCTTGGGAAGTGCTGGGTGTGTGTAAATAAATGAAACAACAGGCAAACTTAGAGAGGACAGGGGGGACAGGGAACACAGAGGGGACAGGGGGGACAGGGGCCTTTCTGCTTCGTTCAGCTACATAACCTCAGCTCTTTGTATAGGGAGGACAAAGTGATATTGAAAGTACTTCACCCCCAGGGAAATACAGACAAAGACACCAATCAAACAGAATTGTGGTGGGCAGGGCGGTGCCTGTGGCTCAGTGAGTAGGGCGCCAGCCCCATATGCTGAGGGTGGCGGGTTCAAACCCAGCCCTGGCCAACCTGCAACAAAAAAATAGCCAGGCATTGTGGCAGGCACCTGTAGTCCCAGCTGCTCGGGAGCCTAAGGCAGGAGAATCGTGTAAGCCCAAGAGTTAGAGGTTGCTGTGAGCCGTGTGATGTCATGGCACTCTACCCGAGTGTGGTACAGTGAGACTCTGTCTTTACAAAAAAAAAAAAAAAAAAAAAGAACTGTGGTGGGCAGAGGTGTCTGCAGGATCCCAGGGAAGGGTCCTTCTGGAGGGGGATGTTGCTCAGGGATACAGAGCAGCAGCTGTTTACCGACCATCATGGAAGCGCTTAAATGTTTCTACAACCTCAATCTGTTGAACAAGTAATACTTCCTGTGGCCCTTAAGAGTTTTCGTGACACATGTTGCTATCTGGGTAAGTTCTCCCCTTGAGGCGGCAGACAGGGAAAGGCACAGACGCAGGTGTGCGGGGAGCAGCAGTCATTCTGTCCACACAGAGCGGTGAAGAGACTGTGCGGGGCAGCTTTTAAATTCACTCTGGTAAAAGGCAAAGACATAACAAGAAACCGGGGCAAACCTCAGAAGAGAAAATGGAAACCAAAACTCAATCTTGTTAGAAAATTGTTAAGTAGCAAGATACTAATCCATGTAAGAGAAAAACGACATTTTGTCAAAAGTCTTTATCGAGCCAATGAAAGCTATGGAGCTCACCCAGACAGAAACACACATCTATGTCAGTGAAAATGAACTTAAAGTTTCCTTGTGCTAATCAGAGAGAAGAAAGTCAATTTTCTGATGGTAAATTTACCATTTTAATAGAAGTGATGGCATTAAAACAGTGGCAGTGAACCATAAAGCTGAAGAACTGTGAGCATTTTCAGAACATACATTTCTGAATGGTGCCTACCCCAAAACAGAAAAAGCTGTATTTACAGGTTTTTGTGTATGCAAAGTTTATCAGCTTTCCACCTGACCCAGCACCAATCACTTGCCCTCTGTCTGCATGAGCAAGTGCTGCTAGTCTACACCTGACAATTTTAGAATCTGATCATTCTAGGCTTCTATAAGCCTCACACTGCTACTTCTGCTCAGAACACTTAATGTGTTGATGCTGTAGCACTTTTAAAACATGTCCACAGAGTCCTTCCCCTCCTTCCACTAGGAAGCAGGATCTAAGTCCTCTTCTCTCACACCCAGCCTGCCCTTAAAGGCTTGTTTTACGACCAACAGACGTGCTGCTTCTGAGGCCAGATCAGAGAAGGCTGTGCAGTCCTGCCTGGTTCTCCTGGGACACTTACTATGGGGGACGCCAACTGCCAAGTCAGAAGCCCAGCTATCCTTAGAGGGACCCCTTAGCTTGAGAAGATGTCTCACACAGGCGCTTCTGTAGAAGCCCCAGCTGAGTTCTCTGCTGCAGGCCAGCACCAAAGGCCAGCCTCTGAGACTCCCAGCCCAGTCAGGCCTCCGGTAGCCCCAACACCTCACTGTAACCACAGGAGAAATCCCAAGAAAACTGTCCAGGAGAGCCCTCTCCAGATCCCTCACCCAGAAAATCTTGAGCAAAATGAAACTGTTAAACACCACCAAGTTTTGGGATAATGGACTGCATGGCAATAGTAACTAGAACAATGAGGAACAGAATGTTTTATGACAATCTCCCTCACTTTTTGCACTTTTGGAAGGCAATTTCAGATGCAAATTTTATTAGGCAGAATAGACTAGGTTATACTGTGGTAAAATAATGAAACCTGAAATCTTAGCAGTTTCACTCAACAAAAATATATTCCTGAAGCAAGATGTATTTCCTATGCAAGGATAGGCAAGGAATCTTGCTCCCTCTGCCGAGTCCTGGAACCAAGACCCTCCCATCTTAGGACATCACCACTCACAGATGGCCACATCAGGGGAGGAAAGAACACTTCTCAAATGTTTCCATCTCACAGCATACCTACATTCAAAAGGAGTATCATGCTGTCCTAGCAAGACCCCCCTTTAAAAATCACCACACATGGCCTATTGATGGCCTCCGGTACCTTACTGTTTCTTCCTTTTAATTACAGCAAATCTCAAATTTTAGCAGGGCTCATAGATGCCTAGCCACAGACTACACCCGCAGCCTCGCTTGCAGAGAAGCACGCCATGTGATAAGCTCAGGACAACAGGATACGAACAGAAGTGGCACATATGATGTGTACATCGGGGTGGGGAAGATTTTCATGCTGGAAGGCTGTGTTAATTTAGCTATAATTAAATGAGGCTAAATTCAAGACTTCAATTAACTATACTTAAAAGTGTACATTATTTTGTTTAAAAATCTAACTACTATGTACTTAATTTGTTTTAAAAATTCAGATTAATACGAGGGTATAAATGATTAAGTTATACAGTTTGTGTTTCTCAGGTAAAGTTCAAGTTGTAGTTGAGCTCCTCACCCAAGGGTACTTAATAATTTCAAGAAATGAATACTATTTATTAATTTTAAAGTTAACTTTTTTTTGTTTGTTTGTTTTTTTGAGACAGAGTCTCAACTATGTCACCCTCAGTAGAGTGCTGTGGCATCACAGCTCACAGCAACCTCAAACTCTTGGGCTCAAGTGATTCTTTCCTCAGCCTCCCAAGTAGCTGGGACTACAGGCACCTGCCACAACACCCAGCTATTTTTTTGTTGTTGCAGTTGTCACTGTTGTAAAGCATTTAAATATTTGCTTATATCATGGATGTCTGCAGTTTCAGCTGATCCTCTAGATAGGTACGAGTCATTTGTGACCTTACGGGTGTCTTGATTTGGGTTAAGTGGGAGAATGTAAACTCATAGCAGTAAGCAGTTGAAAAGCAAGAAAGCATTTCTTGGGCGTGGGTATTCTGTGTTTTCCAATACTTTCACTGGATCTTTCTTAGTCATTTTAAAGATGACTTTAAAATGTCATCTACTGAGAGCCCAATCATTTCCACCAGTGGGAGTTCTCTACGTGCCTCGGTGGTGTCAACTCGGGGAGGCAGAACCGCTGACTTGAGTGTGACATCACGATTCTCAGTGACGCTTTCACTGCATCTCCAGGAAGGTCTACAACAGCTGCAGATTCTTCAAAGGACTCACATGTCTCGTCTTGCTCATCAGTGGCCACTGCTAATTGAGGAAAATGTTCATCTGAAATTCCCTCTTGAAGGAGTATTTTGAAAGTAGACAGCTTTTTAGGAAATGTTTGGATTTTTTTGCTGTGTGTGCGTGTGTGAGTATAGACTGTTTTACTTTGCAAACAAATAACTGAAATGGCTTGACATACCACACAGGAATGCTGCATTCCTATACAAATCTTCTTTCAATAGTTCACATCGTAGATTCTGTTCTTCATAAAATTTAACTATCTGTTCCCAGAAAAATAAAATTTTAACTGACGCCTGTCCCTGTGACAGCCCTCACTTTTTGCACTTTTGGAAGGCAATTTCAGATGCAAATTTTATTAGCCAGAATAGACTGGGTTATACTGTGGTAAAATAATGAAACCTGAAATCTTAGCAGTCTCATTCAACAAAAATATATTCCTAAAGCAAGGTGTATTTCCTACACAAGGACAGGCAAGGAATCTTGCTCCACACTTTAGAATGGCAGGACAAATCCACACCGAGTACCTCATCTTTCCACTATAGCGGGTTGTGAAACAGATAACGTGGTGCTGCATTTGCAGGGATAGTTAACAACACTTATAACTTGTTGAAAAGTGTCACTTAAAATAGTAGCTTTAGCATAGAGATTTTGTTGATGCAAGATACAATGAAAAGAAACAAGAGTATCTGGATCTGTCAATACTTTTTCTATCTGTAAATAAACCTCTCGTGTTTTCCTGTCATGGAAGGTACACTAAACAGTGTTTAGTAATGTTTGTATGTCCACTCACTGAATTTACCAAATTCAGTTCAGCTTCACATTTATTTTGTAAGTTGTTGAAGGTATCTATTCCCCATGTTCTGTTCACTTGAGTCCCTAAAGTGATTAACAATTCACAGCAAAGAAAAATCTTCTGTTACAATCCAAATGAAGTATAAAACCTGCACTGTATCAGTAAAATCAGTTGATTCATCCAAAGCAATTGAATAATATATATTTTCCTTTTGAAAATATAGGATGAAATTCTGTTAAATTGAAGGCTAATTCATATCGCCAATCAGTTAGGGTTCTCCTTAAATGAGGCAAATGTTTGTACTTTGAGAAGTTACTGGGGTCTAACTTCAGCAGTGCACTCCTTCATAATTTCTACATCGGTGAATACTTTCCCTTCTTCCCAAAGTACACATGCTACTTTATAAGTTGCTTCAGGGACATTATTTCCAGGCATTATTGCTGCTTGAACAAACTGTCGTTTTTGCTTTTCATCTTTTAATTTCTGCAGTACAATTTTTCATGCCTCTCCCTCTAATTTAAAATATTTCTGGTTCTTGTATTATAACACTTATGATGAGCATGGATTTTCTTTAATATCGATACTGCAGTATCACAAAGCAAGCAAATCATCTTCTCTTTAGCAGAAACAATATACTGTATATACTTGAGTATAAACTGAGTTTTTTCGGCACAAAATTTGTGCCAAAAAACCCGAACTCGGCACAAATTTTGTGCCGAAAAAACTCGGCTTATACTCGAGAATATATGGTAATACCGCAATTCCCAGTCTTCATTAAAAATTCTATTCTCTTCCTTCAGCGTTCCCTGGTCGTCTTTGACATGATGGGCTGTTAAGCAGAGTTAAAAATATTGTTGGCTGTGCACCTCTTCATAAATTCCACTTTAAACAGAAACACAGCACACCATGGTCAAAAGCTGACAACAGACTGAATCCATGGCCATGGATTCTCACCAAGCACCTCGAGCAGTAGTGGGAGGAGTTGGAACTACATCCTGAGGGCTGCAGCCACCAATTTAGCCCTTACTGCTCACTAACGTTCTAACTGTGCTGGGCAACTTGGGGGGATTATTTTGTTGAAACTTATTTTACTCTTTAGTATTTTAAATATGTTCACTTTAAAAATAAAATGAAAAATATGACGAACAGATGAACAAAAATATATTAGTAAAAGAATTTGTTTTCCAAAACTTGGATGCCGTCAAAAGGCCACACTTAGGCCCCCAGAAGACTACACATGGCATCAGGCCACAGGTCCTTGGCTGCTGGTCTAGATCACCTCCTTACAGGTGCTTGCCCCATGTCCTCTCCCCACCATCCCCTCCCCCTGGGCATCAATGGTGACACCCAGAGCAATCCTTTAAGCCATGTATTATGGATGGCAGGGCTGCCCCATCGGCGGGGGACACTTCACTTTTAGACTGAGAATAGAAAACCAAATTCTATCTATTAAGCCACTTAATTTTTAGTGAGGGCAGGTAATGACAACTGAGGATGTCATACTAAAATACAAACTAACCTCTTTCCACACTTTTGCCTATTACCTAATTTCATTTTATACTCACGTACATTTTCATTTTCCACTTTTAATCTCTACTTTTGAATTTGCCATTATTATATTATGGGACTTACACTATTTTTTACTTAACTGAATTTCTAACTCACATAGCTGGCTCCCTTTGAAGTAAGGATTCTCTTGATGTAGAACAGAGTGCAGTGTGGGATAGAAATCAGTTGACTGAAAGGTCCATCTTCTTATTTGAAGGGTGGGGGAATATTAGAAAAACCCTCAGCTCCACTGATAAAGACCTGCAGCCAAAAAGAAACCTCCTAAAAACAGAAAAAAGGCTAATGGTAAGCCTTGTTAACTTCTGATAGCTTTCACCTAAACTTTTAGACTCATTTAATATATTCGAGGCAACTGGTGTCATGGACAGGAAAAAGTACAGACTCCAGAATCAGAGCAAACCTGGGTTCTGATCCCAGCCCTGCCGCCTACTACTGTACTAACATGAGTGTGGGTAAGTTAACTGCTCTGTCTTGATTTCCTCATCTGTGAAATGGGATTAACGGTACCCTCAGAGACAGTTATGGGAATTAAAGGAAGTAACGTGTGTCAAGCGTCTTGAACGTGTATACCTACTGCTGGAGGACTCCGTATGAGTTGTTACGAAGACTCTGACTTTCCATACGCTGTTTTCTTCTGTCTGGAGTATCTTTTTCCTCCTGTTCACCTGGGGAATTCCTGCACATTCACTGTAACCCATGCTCTGTGAGGTCTTCCCAGCAACTTGGCTTGCCAGAAGCAATCAGTCTCTCTCTCACTTGTGCTACTGAGAAGACACACATTATCAGTTCTGCTTATTACAGTGGACTGTACTTGCCTGTTTAAATATCTGCCCCTCCTTCTCACTGCGGACAGCGCCTCTGTCTTATTCATCACTGAATTCGAAGTAGTTAGTAGAGTACACATTGTAGGTTCTACGTTTGCAGTAAGAAACTGAGCAGGTTCCTGAATTTAGTCTAGAATCAAACCAGCTCTCTTTTGGATTAGGAATTTGGCCTAACAACTATATCATTCCTACTATCAAAAGAACTGTCTTACCAAATTAATTTAAATCAAAGCATAATTGTCATTGCCGGTATTCTAAAAGTCAGTTGTCTGAACATGAACGGCTATGGATAAATGCTCTCTCAAGAGAATGTTCTTGCCTAACATTTCTCCATGTTTTGGGGAGAACTGCTAGCAGATGGAACACAGAAGATGTTACAAACCACTGTCAGTAACTGAAAATGCCTTGCTTTTGTGAGAATGAACAAGTTATTAGTATTTTAAGGAAAAAAAAATTTAAGACTACTTTGCATACATCTGGAAACTCTTACTTTAAAGTCTTTCCATCTGTTTGTCCTAATTGCCGTGTGATAGTGAAGGCAGCTGTACTCAAGTCCATTGCATGGGCAGTCACATATACTCAATAAATCCTAGAACAAAGCTCAGTCTAATTTATGTTTATTAACTACGGTGGCCTTTATAGTGGCTGTTATATCCAGGCCTCAATAAAATACATCAACATTATTTTTTACAATTTTCCACAGGAAAAGATAATATATCTTTTGGATAACTTTAGTAGGACTAATTTATCATTCCCCTTATAATAAAACTTTGTTTATTGTTGGGGAATCATTGAGGGTACAATGAGCCAGGT
>CAUYPK010035377.1:0-20916 GCA_963574355.1 Loris lydekkerianus | reverse complement strand
TGTTTTTATTGCTGAGTAATGTTTTGGCTATTTGAGGTTTTTTCTGATTCCATATAAAATGAAGTATTATTTTTTCAAGATCTTTAAAGTATGACAATGGAGCTTTAATAGGTATTGCATTAAAATTATATATTGCTTTGGGTAGTATGGATATTTTAACAATGTCGATTCTTCCCAGCCATGAGCATGGTATGTTTTTCCATCTGTTAACATCTTCAGCTATTTCTTTTCTTAAACTTTCATAGTTCTCTTTGTAGAGATATTTCACATCTTTTGTTAGGTATACTCCCAAATATTTCATCTTCTTTGGCACTACTGTGATAGGAATAGAGTCCTTGACTGTTTGTTCAGCTTGGTTATTGTTGGTATATATAAAGGCTACAGATTTATGGGTGTTGATTTTGTAGCCTGAGACATTGCTGTATTCCTTGATCACTTCTAAAAGTTTTGTAATAGAATCCCTGATGTTTGCCAAATATATGATCATATCATCTGTGAAGAGTGAAAGTTTGATCTCTTCTGACCCTATGTGGATTCCCTTGATTGCCTTTTCTTCCCTAATTTCAATGGCTAAAACTTCCATTACAATGTTAAAGAGCAATGGACACAATGGGCAACCTTGCCTGTTTCCTAATCTAAGTGGAAGTAATTTCAATTTAACTCCATTCAGTACAATATTGGCTGTGGGTTTGCTGTAGATGGCCTCTGTCAGATTAAGAAATGTCCCTTCTATACCGATTTCGTAAGTGTTCTGATCATGAAGGGATGCGGGATATTATCAAAAGCTTTTTCTGCATCAATTGAGAGAATCATATGGTCTTTATTTTTCAGTTTGTTTATGTGTTGAATTACATTTATAGATTTACATATGTTGAACCAGCCTTAAGACCCTGGGATAAATCCGACTTGCTCATGGTGTATAATTTTTTTGATGTGTTGTTGGATTCTGTTTGTTAGGATCTTATTGAATATTTTTGCATCAATATTCATTATTGATATTGGTCTATAATATTCATTTCTTGTTGGGTCTTTTCCTGGTTTAGAGATTAGGGTGATGTTTGTTTTGTGGAATGTGTTAAGTAGAATTCCTTCTTCTAAATTTTGGAAGAGGTTTAGTAATATAGCTACTAGTTCTTTCTTAAAGGTTTGGTAGAATTCTGACGTAAAGCCATCTGGTCCTGGGCTTTTCTTTTTAGGGAGATTTTGTATAGTTGATGCTATTTCAGAACTTTATATAGGCCTGTTCAATATTTCCACTTTGTTCTGGCTAAGTCTTGGGAGGTGGCATACTTCCAAGTATTGGTTGATTTCTTTCAGATTTTTGCATTTCTGAGAGTAGAGTTTCTTGTAATATTTCTTAAGGATTTTTTGAATTTCTGAGGGTTGTTATTTGGTCTTTGTCATTTCTGATTGATAAGATTAGAGATTTACTCTTTTTTTCCTGGTTAGGTTGGCCAAAGGTTTATCATTTTATTGATCTTTTCAAAAAAACCAACTTTTGGATCTATTGATCTGTTGTATAATTCCTTTGTTTTCAATTTCATTTAATTCTGCTCTGATTTTGGTTATTTTTTTTCTTCTCTTGGGTTTGGGGTAGGAATGTTCTTCCTTCTCCAGTTGCTTAAGATGTCCTATTAAGTTATTAATTTCCTCTCTTTCTGTTTTCTTGATGAAGACTTGCAGTGCTGTAAATTTCCCTCTTAGGACTGCCTTTGCTGTATCCCAGAGGTTCTGATAATTCGTGTCTTCATAGTTGTTTTGTTCCAAAAATTTGGTGATTTCCTTCTTAATCTCATCTATAACCCATCTATCCTTCAGCATAAGGTTATTTAGCTTCCATGTTTTTGTATGGGTATGCAGATTCATTTTGTTATTGAGTTCAACTTTTATTCCATGATGGTCTGAGAAGATACAAGGAATAATTTCTATTTTTTAAAATTTGCTGAGGTTGTATTTGTGGCCTAGGATGTGGTCAATTTTGGAGTATGTTCTGTGGGTTGATGAGAAGAATGTGTATTCAGTTTTGTTGGGATGAAATGTTCTGTATATGTCTGGTAAGTCCAGATAGGGAATGGTTAAATTTAAATCTAAAAGTTCTTTGCTTAGCTTCTTTTTGGAGGATCTATTCAGCACTGATAAATGGGTGTTAAAATCTTCAACTACTATGGAACTGGAGGAAATCAAGTTGCTCATGTTCGTTAGAGATCCTCTTATAAATTGAGGTGCATTCTGGTTGGGTGTATATATTAATAATTGAAATGTCTTCATAGTGAGTATTGACTTTAACAAATATGAAGTATCTATTTTTATCCTTTCTTATTTTGGTTCATTTAAAGCCTATTGCATCTGCGAATATGATTGCAATGCCTGCTTTTTTCTGCTTTCCATTTGCCTGGAGTATAGATGACCATCCCTTCACCTTGAGTCTATATTTGTCTTGTTTTTTATTATTATTGTTTTTTAGTTTCAACTTGCTTGTACATTTTTCTTTGTTTGAAGTACTCTTTTTTGTTGTTCATTTTCTTCTTCCTCTGGCGATGCTCAGTTTTTGATGTTAGTAGAGATGGGATCTTACTCTGGCTCACTGCTGGTCATACTGTTCTCGAACTTCTGAGCTCAGGCAATCCACCCTGAGCCTGGGCCTTCCACAACGCTGGAACTACAGGCGTGAGCCACCATGCCCGGCCTATATTTGTCTTTTAATGTAAGATGAGATTCTTGTATGCAGCAGATATCTGGCTTGAGGTTTTATATCCAGTCAGCCAACCTGTGCCTCTTTAGAGGACAATTTAAATCATTCACATTAATTGAGAATATTGATAAGCCTTTTGAGGATCTGGTGGACATTTTTAATCCTTTTGCGACTATAGAAGTTGGAATTTGATCAAAATTTTCTGGGTGGGCTTACTTTTATGGTGAAGGATTACACTGGTCTTTATGGAAGATAGGTCTGAAAATATCCTGGAGAACTGGTTTAGTTATGGCAAATTTCTTCAATGTGTAAAGGTCATTAAAGTATTTAATTTCACTGTCATAAATGAAACTCAGTTTAGCTGGGTACAGGACCCTGGATTGAAAGTTATTTTGTTTTAGGAGATTAAAAGTCAATGACCATCCTCTTCTAGCTTGAAAGAGTTCATCAGAGAGATCCGCAGTTATTCTAATATTCTTCCCCTTGTAAGTAATGATTTTCTTTCATCTGGCTGCTTTCAGAATTTTCTCCTTCATATTAACTTTAGTGAAATTGATTATGTGTGTCTGGGGGATGTCTTATTTGGGTTGAGTCATGCTGGAGTTCTGAAACTGTCTGCTATCTGAATTTCAGAATCTCTTGGGATGTCTGGAACGTTCCCTTTCATAATCTCATGAAGAAGAAATCTGTGCTTTGTGAAGCCATTGCGCCGCTTTCTGGGATCCCTATAAGACGAATATTGGTTTTCTTTGAATTATCCCAGAGGTCTCTGAGAGAGTGATCTGTTTTTGCCCTCCATTTCTCTTCCTCTTTGAGAGTTTGGGAGCATTCGAAAGCTTTGTCTTCAATGTTAGAACTCCTTTTTTCTGCTTCCTCCACTCTGTTACTGAGGGATTCTACTGTGTTTCTCAGATCTTTGAGGGATGCAACTTCTTGTCTCATGTGTCAAAATCTTTGGTCATTTGATCTTTGAATTTGTTGAATTCTTGAGATATCTTTTGGGTTACTGCTTGGTGTTCTAATTCGATCTTATTTGCTATCCAGATTCTGAATTCGATTTCTGACGTTTCAAATATTTGTTTGTGCATGGGATCTTGTGCTGTGTCTGCCCCATTGATCCTTGGGGGAGTTGATCTACTCTAATTATTTATATTGGCAGAGTTTATCCATTGATATCGCCTCATGAGTGTTATTTCACCATTGGCTCTGGCCGTCCTCAGAATTGGGGAGGTGTGTCTCCAAGATTAGACCCCAGCGGGATCACTCTATTGTTTCTGGATCTTTGTAGGGAGTGACTCTGCGTAGCTCTTCTGGAGCTGCCCCAGCCAGGGAGTTCTGGTAGTGGGAGCAGGTCTGGAGTGTGACACATCCAGATCCAGCAACAGGGCAGGGGGGAGGGGGTGTTGCACACAGTTCTGGGAGGGCCTGGTGCTCAGAGACTTTGGCACAGAGAGTCCAAGGCTCCAACAGTCTCTGGACAGGAGAAGAGCTCTGTGCAGAGGCAGGAGGGATTCAGAGTACATGTGGCTACCAGAGTACCTGGCCTGATAAGCAGGCCGGTGTGAAGAAAGGGAGGGCTTTAGGAGGGAGGGCACGGGGTTGCATGGCTCCCGGAGTTCCTGGTCAGGGTGTGCAGAGGCCCAGCGGGTGCAGCTCTTACCAGGGTCTAGGCAGGGGAAGATCACTGATCGTGGCACAGATCTTACAGAGGATCTGGGCACTAATCACTGATCTTGTGCAGCTCTTACAGAGGTCCGGGCACCAATCACTGATCGTGCAGAGCACGACCGCTTACCATGCGGCTGAGAAGGGCTACCCACCACTCTGCTCTATACTTATTTTCATTCCTACCAGGAAAGAATGAGAGTTTCTGTTGCTCCGTATCCTCACCAGCATTTGGTGTTGTCAGCATTTTAGATTTTGGTCATTCTGATCAGTGTGTAGAGGTATCACTCCTTATTTTTCGATATTTGATTTCCTGGCATTCTGGGTTTGCTGCTTAAGAATAGATCAAGTGTGATCAAGTTTGAACTCTATTTTTGTCTCTATCTGATTCTTAAATTTTCTCTGCAGGTATAACTCTCAGTCTGCAAATACATGTGTACACACACATATACACACACGGTGACACTAGTAAACTAATAAGATGTAACAAATATCCCCAGCTAAACAAGCAGCAAATCCCATTTACATGTCCCATAATAAGACTTCGTGACTTTTTGTAAATAGTCTGGTAAATCTTATTTCCCTTTCTTTGTCTTTCCTGAGGCAAAGCATGAATAGGATGGTGTCTGATCTCTCTTGCAATTACTTTCTTTTATAATCAAACAGTAGCAATTTATTGTTGCTGAGACTCTTTTTAAATGTAAATGGCTATGAGAGCTATAAATTGAGTTTATTAGCTAATTTAAAAACACCAACTTAGTATCTTCTTTAATTACATAAGTAATGCCCATTCAGTCAAGAAAATCAGCCTGTATTATTTTACACACACACATATATATATACACCTCAATCACAACTTTATCAAATATTTGTCCACTACTGTGACCTTTGGGTTTGTATTATCCTTCTTACTGCTGCTTTGCTTTGCATATACACATATATGCATGGGAGATTTATTGTTTAAAAAAAAAAAGTAGTATTTTTTGTGACTTGCTTTGTGTATGTGATAACATAAAAGACTCTTATCCCTACAATATGTTTTTATTGCCTGCATATAATTTCACTATATTGATATACTAAAATTAATTTTAGCAATAGTATTTACTTTTTAAAGTACATACAATTAATATTCTATAGCTCATTTTACACACATTCCTGGTTATTTCTCTACCAGAAAATTCCTTGGAGGCAAATATTTGGATCAAAAAGAATGAACCATTTTAAAGCTTTTGAAATAAACCATTTTAAAGCTGCCTTATACTATTGAAAGTTTATATGGATTTATAGTCCTTTGAGAAGTCATTATAGATAGGAATTATCAGAAAATATTTAAACCATTGCTTAATACTTTTTATGGGTTTTTAGATGCAAACACAGAAAAGACAACAGTATAGTAGAGAAAAAAATTGGGTTGGGGGAGGAGGGTAAGGGCAGAAAATGGGTACTAAGCCTTATGCTGACAGATCATACAATTGGCTGTTTACAAATTTATTATGTTCTTGAAGTCCTGTGAAAATCTTTTCTCATAACATTCCCGGCTGTGACATCATAATAATCAGAATGTAATTAGTGTAGAAGCAAAGATATGGGCGCTCACTCTTAAATTTCACTCTCAATAAACCAAATTCTGAGAGTCTCCCATTGTCCTCTTTTCTAACATAGTATCTTGGTAATGAAGCTATTCAGATGAGATGGTGGTTAAGAGTCCATTTAGCTTTTGGCCAAAAGTGATATGCTGTTGGAATTTAACAGAGATTTTGCTATAACATAATCCTATCCTTAGTGGGAGGAAAATTGGACAATTATCACTTTGGGATGATTTATGCAGTGAGCACCAGAGAGCTGCTACCTGCTCTCTTTGCAATAATATGGCTATCACAAGCCCAAAATGCCTCTTTTGCCTACCTGGAATTTTCTTTGTTTGCTTTCTTTCTTCTGGACCTGGCTGAAATCTTATAGTAAAAGAGAAAAAGAAAGTAGGAATAGGAATAATATAGTGTATTAAGAAGTGTTTATACCTTTTAATTAATAGCTCTGTTTAATCTTCCTCATTTTTTGGTATAATTGGTGTAGATAGATACCTGTAAAAATTTTTGGCTTCACTCTTTTTTTTTTTTTTTTTTTTTTCCTGAGAATGATGAAGCCATAACTTTATTGAATGCTTTATGTAAGTTGAGGGCTGGGAATTGGTCACTTAATTTAGCAATGAGGTTATTGGGGCTGCAGATGCCCACTACCATGCCCAGCTAATTTTTCTTTTTTTCTTTCTTTTTTATTTGTTTGGTTTTTTATTTGGGATTCATTGAGGGTACAAAGAATTAGGTTACACTGATTGCATTTGTCCCTCTTATAATTATGTTCCAACCCCAAGAAGTATGCCATACACCATAATCCCCAACCCTCTTTCTCTTCCCCTCTCCCCAAACCCTCATTCTCCTACCCCACCCCTTGTATTACTTCATTTACTGCCTTCATATTAGAATTGAGTATATTGGAGTCTTGCTTCTCCATTTTTGTGATGCTTTACTAAGAAGAATGTGTCCCACTTCCATCCAGGTTAATATAAAAGATGTAAAGTCTCCATCTTTTCTAATGGCTGAATAGTAATCCAGGGTATACATATTACATATACCACAGCTTGTTAATCCATTCCTGAGTGGTGGGCATTTAGGTTGTTTCCGCATTTTGGCAATTGTAAAATGAAGCTGCAATAAACTTGTTCAAATGTCCTTATGATAAAAGGATTTTCTTTCTTCTGGGTAGAGAGCTACTAATGGAATTGCAGAATCAAATGGGAGGTCTAATATGAGTTCTTTGAGGATTCTCCATACTTCCTTCCAAAAAAGTTGTATTAGTTTGCCTGTTCCACCAGCAGTATAAAAGTGTTCCCTTCTCTCCATATTCACACCAGCATCTGCAGCTTTGAGACTTTGTGATGTATGCCATTCTTACTGGGGGTAGGTGATATCTCATGGTAGTTTTGTTTTGTTTTGTTTTTTATAATATTGCTTAAATTTTAATATTCTTTTGCAGTCTTTTCCATTTCCCTCTCCCTAAAATGGGCTTGAAACTAAATTCATCCGTATCTGTTAATGTTTAACAAAAAAAATAAAGTTGGAATTAGAGTGAGTGCATGCCATCTTTGATTTATTTATTTATTTATTTATTTTTTGTTTCTCTGATGATTAGGGATGTTGAGCATTTTTTCATATATTTGTTAGCTATCCATCTGTCTTCTTTAGAGAAGGTTTTCTTCATTTCTCTTGCCCAGTGATATATGTGATTATTGAGTTCTCTATAGATCCTATTACCAAGCTTTTGTCTGATTCATAATATGCAAATATCATTTCCCATTCTGAGGGTTGTTTGTTTGCTTTGGTTGTTGTTTCCTTAGCTGTACAGAAACTTTTCAGTTTAATTAAGTCCCATTTGTTTATTTTTTGTCATTGTTGCAATTGCCACTGAAGTCTTCTTTATAAAATCTTTCCCAAAACTTTGGCTTCATTCTTGGAAATTGCGGAAGAAAGATAAAGCAAAAAAAGTATGAATCTATAACTAGAAGTCTTCCCTAAAGGGAAAACCCACACGTGCCTGGGACACAGCACCACAAATGAGACAAAAGAGAGCAGAAAACTTGAAAAGTTTGTATCATTTGTGAGTATGTCTACATGTAGCTATTAGATAAGGCAGTCAGTCAGACACAAGCAGGGTGGAAGGCAGATTTGGATTGGCTTGGGCCATTTTGGATTGGCTTGGGTCAGGCTGACCTGGGTTATTGTGGAAATGGAGCTAATTCATAATCAAGGCCTTGCAGGTTGGTTGTTTGGGGGAGCTGGTTGTTTTGGGGGACTGATTAATGTCTCTGGGACTTTCTGACATGGACAGAATAGATACAAGGTTTTTATGGGAACATGTTATGGGAATGGAGTTGATCAAGACCCTGGGAACCTTCTAGGAAGCAGCTGACATCCCTTACAAGTTGTTTATAAAATCCAGCACTGTGCTCTCCATGATGCCTATGGTCACTAAAACGTGGTCCACCTTGCTATCCAGGTCATTAAAATAAATATTTCCTTTCTTGCAAAACTTTACTTGCCCTTGCCCTTATTAATTATTTGAGCCCTCACCACGCTGCCCTAACATTTTGGTGAGCCATCCAGAAGCAGCTCTTGATTAAACTTTGGCACTCTGCCTGCTTGCACCTCCTTGTTCTATCCACACCTTCTATCAGCTCGGTACCAGTTCTTCAGTATTGGGACCAAGAATATGAGAACACGGGGACCTGATATCTGGACCTCCACACCTAACATGGCTACTTTACATGACCTCTTGTTTTCTTCAATAATAAGCAAAAAGAGACAAGGTATCTACTCATCTACTGAGATTGCAATATGATCATTTACTTTGCAACATTTTCTAGGTTACATTTGTGGTTTATAAATTCTCAAGCAGAACTATCCATATTTAGCCTGATTATTTTGACAGTTATTCAGTTTTTGCCAAACACCATGTACACACAAAAATAGCTCATGCTAACGTATAGTAGTTACTTGTTGATGTACACTTACGATAATAATTAGCTGATCTTACCACTGCATATGACGCTCTTAGGAAATACTTCCAACATAACACCTTTAGGACCTGGCCTTGTTCATGTTTTACCAGGTCAACATGACTAGTTAAGAAAAAGTGGCTAGTTCTACCTAACAAACCAGATGGATGGCAGTTTTTCCCTATTATGTTTTAGGATGCATCACCTCCCTCCAGCCAGGTTATTAGAATGATAGCTAACCTCTTTCTTTAAAAAGTTCCTTTAAGCCAGGAAGCCAAAGGAGGCCAACTAAAGCCGGCCGGACTATTTTTAAGAGTGAAAGCACAAGAACAATTTGAGACAAAAGGTACAAAAAAACCAAGAACACTCTAACAGAATAATAGTTGATGCTTTCTTTTTCCACTAAGCCTCATGGTAAACAACTGATTTATCTAGATCTTGTTGAAATTTTGAGCTAGATACTTAATTTGCAGCCATGAGATATTTAATTGAAATGTTAGACATATTACTCTTCTTTGGGTATGCATTTTCAAAACTTTATTATAGTGAAAAATAATGCAATAGTGAAAATAATGAAATAAGCGTAACTCAATATTTATTTTAAGAAACATTAAAATAAAGTTTATTGCTGAGGAAAATCACCTGAAATCAATAGTAAAAAAAACTGAGAAATTTATTTTTTTCTTTTGTGAAAAGCAGATATTATCCAAGTAAAGTTTAAAAAAAAAAAAAAAAAGTGGTGCTCTCTCTCTCCCCAAATATATATATGATATATACTCAATATATATACTAGATTTATTTCTTACAGAAGGAATCCTCTATTAAAATAGTTATATTTACTTCATTTTATTTTAAAAATCAGCAAAGTCCAAATGCAAATGCAAATTTTTAGTTTAAGATTTCCACATTGCCATTTATACTATGTCAGGATTGGAGAGAAAAGTTCATGACTATAGAAAAACACAGCAGAAAGAGCATGTAAAAAAGAAGACCAGTAAGTAAATCATTTATTCCTGTTTTCAGTGAAAATCGTTCCAGAAACCTTCTGCTCTCACTGGTGTCCTGATGCAAGGACGAGCCTCCACGCTGTGATGATACAGTGGTTTCTTAGTCCTGGTTGATAATTCCTACCATTGTCAATCACAGGTTTCTGGCCTACTTGGTCTTAGATGGATCACTGCCACAGTCACTGATGTACAATAATTAGGGCTAGAGAAAAACAGCTGATAAGTATTTTCTATTATAAAAATATGTCATATTTTTTGTTTTATTTGTATTGTTACATGTTAATGACAATAAATAGAGAATTTCAGAGCCTTTGGAATTAAATATTTTTTAATATTTATATTATATTATGTTAAAAATCCTAATAAAAGAAATCAATTGTTCTAATGGAGAAGTACAGTTCTCATAGACCATTAGCATAGATAAATAAGAAGACACAAAGGAAACCAGAAAAGGGATATTTCCTAGTTATATACTACGAACCATGCCACTATCTCTCTTTTCAAAAAATGTATTACTAATACCAGAAAAGTATTCTATTTGTATCATATTTTAAACTGATGGTGCAACTCAGAAAACAGTACCCTAAAATCAAGGCCTCAAAGCAAAAGTTCCTGGCTGAACTTCTCTTCTTCTGTCTCTCAGTCCCAATCTTGAGGCTAGTCATAGAAACTAGAACCCCTCTTCCCAACTTGGGTCACAAAAGCAAGAACCCCCTTTCCCAAAAGCCAGCCTTCAAGCCTACAATGATTCTATGTAACAACTGGCCATAAAGTAATTCTCTGCCCTACCTTTCTTAATTGTAGCACATAAGGCCCTCATTCCTGCCCCCCTCCAGAAGGAAGGGACACACCCCAGGTGGGCCAGGAAGAATCTAGACTGACAGGCCTTGCTGGGTTTCCCACTTATCCAACTAGCATTAGTAGATCATATCCTTTTTGTCCAATCATATTTCTACATAGTTGTCCATACTCTGTTGAACCTAAGCATAAAAATGGACAATGTCCCTGCATGTCTGGGCCTTCATCCTGAAGGCTCTTTTGTCATATTAACATTTATTTGAGTTCTTTAAAGAACATTAAAGATCATTAATTCATAAACAATACTTTCAAAACTCACTTGTTCTCATTGTGCATTTATATTTATGTTTTATAGATACTTCTTTATATTTATATATTATATTTTTTCATACACACACAGGTCACTATGAAAGTTTTGAGAGACTGCATTGTGGCCTACTATTTCACTTCCAAAAGCCACAGCTGATAGCGTCCTTTCTGAGTCACCTGTGTAAGTTTCAACTTGCTTGGCTTGTTGGTGTTGATGGAAGGGCTGCATTTGTTTCTGCATTTGAGCGGATTTTGTGTTTTTTGATTTTTGTGTATCTCAAAACTTTTGTAATGACCCACATATACATTATATAGGTACTTTGGAGTCTTTCAGATGATAAGCCCTCCAAATATTTATCTGTATGGTTTCCATCTTTCTTCTTACTTTATGTCAGCACTTTACTGTGTAAATTGACTTACCCTGTTGGATTCTCCTTTCTACCTCTTCGCTCTATTTATTCAATGGGTTCCACAAAATGCAAAAAGTAGGCAAATTATATACTACTTAACCAGGGCACATAGGTACATTAATAGGCATTGGCTTTACATATGGGGAGGACTGGGGATGTCTATAAATTAAATTAATGCATATAGTTTTCCTCAACCGTCTAAACAAAATTGTTTTTGCCTAAGAAATCCAAACACTTAATTATTTGTATTTTTATTTTTATTTTTCACAGTAAAAATATTTTATTATAATCCTATGGAACCACGGTCATATATGTAATCTGTCACAAAAGCAATATTGTATAACACATCAAACAATTTAATATCATGCTTTGCTGTGACCAAGGTTTGACCGCCACGTGACTGTCAATTGGCTTGCATCATTGAGAAGAGGCTAATGTGGAAGGGGCTGTTTGGAAGTGATCGCTTTGTGATTACTTGGGATGGGACTGTCTCAGTTCAATGTAAGCTCATTCATGCATGCGATAGGTTTTATTGTTATATGTTAATGAGAATAAAATCTTAACAAATAAATATTACTTTTTAATTGCTATTCTGTAACATGGCACATTTTAAGAAACAGGATTTGGGGATCCTATATATAAAGTTATGATAGAATTTATCTTACATAGATGATGTGAAAATGATGCCTGTTCATTACAAAGAATTCAAGCCGTACAGAAAGGAAAAAGAAGAAAGTTAAAGAAAACCCACAAATCTTAATACGAGGATACAAACAATATGAACATTAAACCACGATGTTTTATAGAGAACATTGTAACTGAACATCATTCTTTCTATGTAATGCCTCTAGTTCACTAATAATAAAAATTTTTTTTAAAAATACTCATACATAAAAAGTAGGTATCTAAACGAGACATATTCTTGTGCGTTTTAACTAGCCCACAAGGTAGGCAGTAAACTTCATTCCCAGATTGTCATCTCAAGAAAGGCCTTTATTTCTGTGTGGCATCAAATAAAACTAAAGCAGTGGATTTAAATTTATAGTCTGGTGCACACAGCTCATCTCAGTACATCTTTTATGTCGTTAGTATAAAACTGCAAAATAAGAAATTCCTCCAGGCACTAAGAAGAGGCACAGGCCCCAAGTGATAATAACAATAGTAATTTGCATGTCCAGGAATTAGACCTCATCCCTTACAAAACAGAACTTGAATCAAGCTTCTTCAGATCAGATGTTATCCTTGTTCTAATGCTGCTTCTCCAATAAGTATAACCCTGGCATGTGTGTGGAACTCAGTGGGACAGGGTGGTCTTAGACTGTTCACCACCTGTCTGTAATCCTTAGGGAATTTAATTATACCTATAGAGGCATAGGTGGATAAAGTCGGTTATTTTATTTAGGGCAAAGAGATAGAAGGTTTTGTTTGTTCATTTGCACTGGTTTTGTTTGTTTAAGACAGTAGTTTGGAACCAAAAAAAAGAACAGTGACCTTGACCTCAGACTACTGAGTCTCAAATCCTGGCTCTGCTACCATTGAGATGTTGACATAAATAACTAATATAGTTTTATAATCCTCCGTTTCCCTGCCTCTAAAATGAAGGGAACACTACATTAAGTTGTTGTAACAATTAACTAGAACAACAAATGTTAAATTACCTCATTCACCTTAATCTTTGTCTCTTTTCTTCATGTTTTGGATTAATTCCAGTATATTGGTAAGAAAATTATATGACATATCATGAGTCAGGAATTTAAATCAGACTACCTAGATGGCCAAGTCGGATCTAGAAAAATAAACTACATCTCCCACCTTTCAGTGCATTTCCTCTGGGACATGTTGTTTGTTTTAAGGGCCAATGCACTTTCCTTCAGTCCCTCTGAAGAGTAAGTTCCTTTTCTACCTTCCTGGTAGTGAAGACTCCATTTGGCTTCACAGCATGAAAGAGGAAGAAGTCTTTTGTGATTCTCTCAGATATTGAATCTAGCTGTTTCTACAGAAAATAATTCAATGTGTCCTAATGGGTAAAATTCATTGATGTGTGTCTACTCTTTTTCAGGAAATGAAAGTCCTAGATTATTAAATAAGAGGCGGGAAGTCTTACTGGAGTCCAGACAATACAATCACCAGCAAGTCAAAGATGCTGAAAGAAAAAAACGTGAGGCTTTCAAATGTCTGAGTCAAAATCGTCACAGTCTCACTGGGCTTTGCAGAAAACACCTGCTTGGCCAGTTTTGTTTGTAAAAACATCCAAGTACTATTTTTTAGATGATAAATGTGAAATATTGTTTCTATATTGGAATTTAAAAATGAAACAAAACAAAAAGCATTTTGAGCAGATGATTTTTTTTTGAGACAGGGTCTCACTATGTTGCCCTCAGAGTGCTTTGGCATCACAGCTCACAGCAACCTCAAACTCTTGGGCTTAAGTGATTCTGTTAGCTCAGCCTCCCAAGTAGCTGTGACTACAGGTGCCTGACACAATGCCTGCCTGTTTTTTGCTGTAGTTGACATTGTTGTTTAGCAGGCCCGGACTGGGTTCAAACCAGCCAGCCTCCGTGTATGTGACTGGCGCATAACCACTGTGCTATGGGCGCTGAGCTGAGCAGATGATTTTATCTGTGAGAAGTTAATCCACAGGATAAAGGTGAGTGTGTAGCGATTGTAGAAATTTCCAGAAATTCTTCTATGTATACACATTCTCTACTCATTAGAATCATCTGTTCAACTCTGACCGCCAGAAGTTTGGAGTTGCTGAGGCAATCTGTAGCAGGATTGGTAGTAGAGACAGAAGTGGTAGTAATTACCATAATTTTAGCGACTCCTAGGTAAGGCACCCTATTAGGAACTTTCTATACCCCAGCTGACTTAATCTTTGCAACATTTAACAACAGTGACAATATCAGTTGTTGTCACCACTGATTACAACTTCCTTATGTGCCAGAAACTGTGCTCAGTTTTTCCTGTACAGAATCTCATTTAATTCTGAATGTAACTCTCTAAGGTTGATATTATTTTCTACTTTGTAGGTGTGGGAACATATTTTCAGAGGTGTTAAGGAACTTGGCAGAGGTGTGAATGTATTCTGTGTTACTTACATAGTTGGCAATTGGTGCAGTTAAGATTTAAATACACATCTATGTGGTTACACAGCCTGAGCCAGGGTTTGTCATTATCTCATATTACATTATTCAGATACATCTTACTACTGCTATTGCCATTAATAATGATAATTTTTTATTTGTATCTTGCTCGTCGTATTGGACATTATACTAGACATTTTATTACATTATCTTGAGTAATACACCCATGGTATCTATGTTGTTACTTTTCTCCCTATTAAATAGATGAAGATATTGAGGTCAGGGGACGTAAATCCCTTGGGCCAAATTTACACATCTTTTGAATGACTCTGGTGAGACAATGATCCAGGCTGCTACTGGTCCAAAGTCTATGGCCTTTCTCTTAAACTTGACTGTCTGAACAACCAAAATAACAGTGACTGGAGCTCTGCTGGATTAATTTTAGTCAGTTACAAAGTTGGTTGGGGTTTGCCGTCTCCCCTTCAGCACCCTCAGCTCCACTCAGGGTTTGTGAGTTAAGAGTCTGGTAAAAGAAATGACGACATGTTTGTACAGTCCTTGCTGGCCTGCCCTACACCATTATGCTTTGATGCAGTACAGTTAAAGTGTATTTTCTTTATCTTTGTGTGTCAGTGAAGCTCGGTGATTTCACAATTAACATGATGATATTATACATTTTCAAAATTTAGCTAACATTTAATTTTGGCCATACTAGTAGATGTCAGGACATCTGAAAATGAGTAAACTACCCAATAAAAACCTGTGAGCTAGGAAGATTCAGAGAGCATACTGCATCCCTGCTCAGGTGGAGTGCTTATTTAGAGTAAGCAATTGGTGAAGATTGTGTCAATAAGGGAAACTAGATTCCTGGTAGGAGAGACCCAATCTTCACCCAAATTATTTTTACATTTGATGCAATTCCTATCTCAATCTCAACAAATATTTTTAATTTTATAAATAAATTGTAAAATTCATCTGGAGAATTGAATGTATGAAAATGAATAAGAATTCTTTGATATGTATAACTAAGAATAATTAGGGCAACATACTCAATTTAAAAATGCCCTTGTAGTTAGATAAACTCAGTCATTTTTGGTCACAGCAAATTCCAAGTCTCTTGAAGTGAGGGGCTCAGCTTCTTTGGGCTTCTTTGTACCCTCAGTCAAACCAGGTGTCCTCAGCTTCTACTGACATAATTAATCTAAAGTTCCCCCCCCCCCCTTTGCAGGCTTCTCAACTGCCTTTATCCAACTGCACTTTTTCATTATTATTAAATCATAGCTGTGTACATTAATGCAATCATGGGGTACAATGCACTGGTTTTATCTATAATTTGAAATATTTTAATCAACCAGTTAACATAGCCTTCCTGGCATTTTCTTAGTTACTGTGTTAAGACATTTATATTCTACATTTAATAAATTTCACATGTACCCTTGTAAGATGCACTGTAGGTGTGGTCCCACCGATTACCCTCCCCTCCCTCTCCCCTTTCTCCATATTCTTGGGCTCTAATTCGGTTATAGCTTTCATATAATTTATTCCTTCTGTGTGTCTCCATTAACCAACGTCTCTTCATTTCGTTCCTCCACACCCTACCAGGCTCTAGTAATTATTCTTCTTCTACTCCCGGTCTTCATGAGATTGACTGTTTTTAGCTTCTACTTACGTGTGAAAACATGAAATAATTTGTCTTTCTACATCTGGCTCACTTAACACAATCCATGTTGCTGCAAATGACATGATCTCATTTTTAATGACAGAATAGTATTTCACTGTGTGTATATATTACATTTTGTTTATTAATCTGTTCAAAGACCCTTAAGTTGAATCCGTACCTTTGCTCTTGTGAGCAAGATCTCTGAGTATTTTCAGGAAGGCACTATTGCCGGAGATGGAAACATTGTCCGCACTAGAGACCGGAGACCCTACTGGGTACTAAGGATCATCATATGTGTGTTACTTGTTGCTGCTTAGCTTGCCTGTTAATTCTGCCACTCACAGGAAGGGGCGGCAAGTTCTGGCTGGACTGCTCCATTTCCTTCCCCCTTGTTGTTACTGACCTCTGCTGTCATAAAGGCAAGCACCTCTTCCTGCCTCTGTAGCTATTCTCTGGTTCCACCAGTGGAAACATTCAACAACCAGTCTTCTCATTCTCGAAAATAAAAATGTCTTCGGAGCTCCTGAATTTTATTTATTTCCTAAAATATATGCATACGGTTGAAAGTTCATCTGTGAGAACCATACGGAGGGCCATATGTCTGTCTTCAGCCTGCAGCATCACACAGAACGTCAACCAGAGGCTGCTGTGCTCAAAGGAGAGACTCACTGCAGCTCCGTCCTTCTTTTGACTGCCGGAGGTGCCTTCTGCAACTTCTGCAGACTTTTATAATGGAGATAACGATAAAAATAAGCACACGAGTAAATAAAATAATAAAAATTAAAACATAACTGTTCCCATGAATCCTTACCCTTCTTTAATTCAACGACCTCATCAGCTCCACCAGTGCAAAGAAAGAAAAGTTCCGTCTCTTTGTTTAAGAGACAGATGGATATCTAACATGACTCATAAATAGAACATTGTGAAGGTTAATGATCTTGGTGGAGTCCTTCTGATAAGTTATAAGCATGATATTCTAAAATAGAAAGAATAAAAACAAAGCATGTGCTCATGAATACATGTCCCTTCTAATATGTGAGTTTTGGAAAATCCCATATTTCACGAATCATTAGCTTATGTTTTGTCCTGATGTTATACAAGCATTCCAAAAACAAGTCTGTGTAGATATTGCCACCTACTGTTTGTCTGGAAGTATACTAGTATTCACTTTATGTAATGATACTTTTTTTCTAATTGCATTTCCTTTTTCCATGAAGACCATTCTTTTCTAAACCCCTTCTTTTTAAAAAATTAATTTATTAATCAGCTACTCTTAAGTACTACATATACCAAGTCTTTATGAGAAATGCATACCTTTTACCTGGGAAAATTCTGAGGCAGTGATCTAATTTTCCTTAATTTTTGCCTAATATGTTGAAATAACAAATCAGTTCTAGGTTTGAAAAAACTATATAGTATCTGTAATTAAAATTCCACTTAAAATATATGAGTTTTCAACATAATTCAAAGTGGTCAAGACTACTGGATTGCTGTCAGTTTCATTTTGAAATTCAAATTCAAGATATCTATAATACAATTATCTGCTTTTCCCCCTGTTGTCTTAATCTCTTTAGCCTGCTATAACAAAAAAGCATAAACTGGATGGCTGATAAAGGTCACAGATTTATTTTTCACCAATCTAGAGGCTGGGAAGTCCAAGATCAAGGCAATGGCAAATTTGGTATCTGATGAGGGTCCACTTTCTCACAGAAAGCAGAACTTTGACTTGGTGGGTGAGGGATCTTTCTGGGGTCTAATGGCACTAATCCCATTCACGAAGGCACCACCCTTATAACCTAATCATCCTTCCCTTAAGCCCCATCTTGTACCATTAGCTTGGGAGTTGGAATTTGAACATATGAATTTTGGGGGTGATATAAACATTCAGAATGTTGCTCTGTAAATATATTCAGGTAACAGTCATTGAATGGCAAATTTTTTTTTTTACTAAGATAAAATAATCAATTACTTACAGTCTTCCAAACAGTTTACTTTGTAGTTAGTTTTATGATATAACACTAATTTCAGTAAGCTATTGATTAAAACCAGAAATAAAGTGAAATATTAAGAATTTTCACAGCCATATTTTAGGTTAATTTAAATACACTGAGATAATCTGTGGGCTGTAGACAAATAACTGTGACTAGATGCAGAAATAATTATAATTAAAATCTGTAAAATGTTTTACAGCTTGAAAAGTCCTTTGTATATTTTAGTGAATTTGGTCTCAAGTACGTCATACCCTATAAGATAATAGTATGGTAATTGTTTTCATATTACAGATAAAGACCAAAATAAATCAGGGTACTTGAATATTATACAACCAAAATAACTCTATCAATCAAGTTCTCTTCAATGTTTATTCACTTCTTTTTTTTTTGAAACAGAGTCTCAAGCTGTTGCCCTGGGTAGAGTGCTATGATGTCATAGCTCACAGCAACCTTCAACTCTTGGGTCAAGAGAGCCTTTTGCTTCAGTTTTTCAATTTTAGTAGAGATGGGGGTCTCGCTTGTGCTCAAACTGGTCTCAAACTCATGAGCTCAAGCAATCCATCCACCTCATCCTCCCAGAGTGCTAGGATTACAGGTGTGAAGCACCATGCCCCTGCCTTAATGTTTATTGAACACTTTTATTGTTTCTTAGAATGAGTTATTTTTTAACTCTTGCTTATTGTGTGAACAATTTTGAAGTGCTTTCAAATAATCAAGCATTCACCCCTAAATCTTTGGGTAGGCCCGTGATAACTGCAGGTGACTGAAATATAGTCTTATTCCATGACACCAACCTGGATAAGGAGGACCAAGAATGCCACAGGAATGAATCTGGAAGTGGATTATTCCTCTGAGTCTCCATTTAAGAACTCGGCCTGCCCAAAACCTTGATTTCATCCTTCTGATACCTCAAGCATAGAACTCAACCATATCATCAGGACAGCTGACCTACAAAAGCTATAATATTATGAATTTGTGTTATTTTAAGCCCTTTTTATTTTAAGTCTGAGGTCCCTGTTTCCTTGCTGGCTTTTTGCCAGAGTCCACTTTCAGCTTCCAAAGGCTGTTTCCAAGTGTTTTCGTATGATCCTTGACATCTTCAAAGCCAGCACTGGGAAACTTTTCTCATGCCAAATCCCAATCATGATTTGAATCTCTGTAACTTTCCTGTCACTGACCTCTAGACATAGATTAAAGGACTTGTGATTAAGTCAGGCTCTCCTGGAATATTTTTGTACCTTAAATGACCTGGACCCTTAATTGCATCACAAAATCCCTTCATAGCAACACATACATTAGAGTTTGATTGAATAACTGGGAGGTCTGTTTACACCAAGGCTTGGAAATTGGGGAGACTTTTTAGGGTTCTTCCAACCAAGCCTCTCTTTTGCTTGTCTATAAGCCTTTCTTAATTTAGTTCCATTTTTTTTTTTAAATTGAAAACTACAGTTTTTTAAAATATATTTAAAAAATTTCAGAATATTATGGGGGCACACATGTTTTGGTTACATAAATTGCTTTTGCACAGTTTGAGTCAAAGTTTATAAGTGTACCCCTCACCTGGATAGTGTACATTGTCTCCATCAGTTGTAAATTCCCTGCCCTTCCCTTTCCCTCCTACCTACTTGCTTTTTGCTGAGTTTTACTATCAAATGTGCACATCAATGTTGATCACTTAGTTCTAGTTGAACAGTACTTGTGATGTTCATTTTTACAATTCTCATGATACTTCACTTAGAAGAATGGTTTCCAGTTCCATTCCAGTTGTTACAATAGGTAACACCTTTTTTTTTTTTTTGTGGTGAACAATGGAGTCACCATTGTTTTTATGGCTGAGTAGTACTCCATAGTATACATGAACCACATTTTATTAATGCAGTCATGTATTGATGGACATATGGGTTGTTTCCACATCTTTGTGATTGTGAATTGTGCTACAATAAACATTGGAGTGTGTGCCTTTTTAATAAAATGACTTTTGTTCTTTGGGTGGCTACTCAATAGTGGGACTGTTGGATCAAATGGTAAGTCTACTTTTATTTTTTTATTTTTTTTGAGTATTTTAAAAAATTTTCTAATTAATATGAGGATACAATTTTTAGGTTACATTGTTCTCACTTCCAGGGTAAATTCCATTTGTAGAAGAGCCCCTCACCCAGGGGGCGTGTTATACAGCCTCACAACGTGCACATTAGGTGAGATCCCGCCTCATGCCCTCCCTCCCTCTGCCAAATGTCCTCCCCTCCTGCTTCCCTCTACCCCCAAACTGGACTATATTAATGTTTTATTGTTCTTATGAACGTGCAATTGTTTATATATTGATTTCAATGTTAGTATGGAGTACATTGAATATTTATTTTTTCCATTCTTGCAATACTTTACTAAGAAAAATGTATTTCAACTCCATCCAGATGAATGTAAAAGTTGTAGAGTCTCCATCTTTTTTTATTTTTATTTTTATTTTTGCTTTCAATTTTAGCTGGCTTTCACTCTTCTTAGTTTGAAGTTTTTATTTTATTTTAGTTTAATTTTTTTCCCATTCTTCCTTTCTGATTCTCTTACCCTTTGCTTCCCAAGCAGCTGGAATTATAGGCACACGCCACAACACCTGGCTGCTGCTGCTTCTGCTTCTTCTTCTTCTTCTTCTTTTTTTTTTTTTTTTTTTTTTTTTTTTTTAGAGACAGGTTTTAATTATGGCACAATCCTGCTCATTGTTGTCTGGAACCACGGCGCTAAGGAAAAACACCCC
>CAUYPK010035374.1:0-81473 GCA_963574355.1 Loris lydekkerianus | reverse complement strand
TTTTTTTTTCATTCCATTTTCTCTTTTATTCAGATCAAGGGTGCTCTGTTGTTCTCAAGTTCACCAATACCACTCTCTGCGTCTCTAGTCTTCAAAAATTGGCTCTTCATGCACCAGACTATGGGGAAAGGGCCAAGGAAGGGGAAGGGAGGGGAGAGGTTTTGGTGGAGGGAGGGTAATGGGTGGGGCCACATCTATGGTGCATCTTAGAATGGGTACAGGTGATTGCACTAATGTACACAGCTATGATTTAACAATAAAAAAAAAAATTGGCTCTTCAAAAATTTCACTTATTGTGCCTTTTCAGGTATGGTTTTTATGACTTTTATTTTTAGGCTGAGATTTTCTATTTTTAAAACTTGTTTCAAGAACATTTATTATTGCTGAAGGAGGCATTTTTATGATCACTACTTTAAAAGCCTGGCCAGCAAATCCCACCGTCTGATTCCTCTTTGCTCCGGCATCAATCAACTTTCTTTTCACATTCAAGTGGTGATTTTCCTGTTTCTTCATGGGATGGGTGATTTTTAATTGCATCCTTGGGTTTTATTTTTAAAGTTAGGAGACTGTGTGCACTATTAGAGATTTTATTTCAGCAGTCACCTGTGTAGGTAGAGCATGCAGGTTCTGCCCACTTTTTCTGTGATTCCAATAAGGATTTAATTTTTAGGGAATTTATGGCATGACTTTGGCCTCCTTGGTTTATCTGGTTCTGCTAGGACTCCCATCATCACCTCTTGGTGCCTGAGGGGACAGATTTCCCCAAGGCCCAGCCAGTTGGTGCTTCTAAGAAGCTTGAGGAATTCTTCAGATCATGGGATGAAGAAGCTTCCAGGCTGAGCCGCTTGCTGTTCCCCTCGCTGGACCTTCCCTGCCAGTCCCCAAGGTGCTCAGTGGGGAAGGACAATGCTTTCCTTGGTTAAGCTCACTCATCATTAGAGCCCCTAATCAATCTTTCCTCCCAGGACTGCCTGGATGACTTGGGGCTCTCAGCAGTACTGCTGGTTCATCTGGGGAAGAAACTTGCCACCTGACCACCTCTCTTGTTGGGTGGGGTTGAAAGGCTGGGCTGCTCCTCCTGTCCTAGGGTCTCACCTTCCTCCTCCACCTATCATGTCTGGTGCCATTTCCAGCGTTCATAGCTGTACTGAGCGGGGAGGTATGGGGAGAACTGGGCCTATGCCACTCTGGACCAGAACTCCACCACTATTCTTTGTTTTTCCAGCTGCTTCAATCTTCTTAAGAGTCCCATACCCCCGTGTAGCAAAGAAAACCTGATTTGGTCCCATCTGATAATCCCAGTTTGAGCCAATAATTGTTAAGATGTTACTACTTAACTTTTGCTTATGGAAAAAGTAGAGAAGGCAGCTGGGTGAGGTAACAGCCAGCAGCCGCTGTGTCTGCTTTCACCCCTCCCCATGGCAGCACTGAGCCAGTTCCAGGCAGCACACCCGTCCCCACCGCTGAGAGGGAGCCTCCCTCCCTCTCTCTGGGCAGCTTGGTTTCCACTTGCATGATTAAGGAATTTGAGGTCTCTCAGAATTCTGAATTCTTTGAGAATCCCAAAAGACCCAGCAAGCAGGAGGGGCATGATTCACTGGAGGTGCTGGCCCCTGGCTGTCCCTGGCGGGAGGCCGGGAGAGCCAGCTGCAAGACGTACTACAGACACAAACACCACACCTGTGGTCAGGAGGACTCTGGGCCTTGCCACAGATCCCAGACCCAGCTGTCCTCGGAAGAGACTGGCCCTGATGGTCCATGAGGGGGCCACTCTGCCCCTGCCAGATCTCAGTCACATTCTACACTCTCATTGGGGACATAAGGAGCCTCTGGACTCCCATCTATGCCACAAACAAACCCAGGCTGCTTGTCAAGACAAATTCATGTCTCTCCTGCTGGGCTTTCCCTGCAGGACAGGTATACCTGGAGGCCCCTCACATACCCTGTGGTCAAGCACAGCTATTCCATCTTGAAAAGTTAAGAGAAAAGATTTAGAAAATCCTCTCTCAACAAAGTCTGCCTTTCAAGCCCATTGGCCAGGTGCAAACTCAGAAAGCCTGATTTTGGAATTCTGGAGCTGAATATTCACCCAAGAGAGCCAAATTGCCTGAGGCAAATGGACACTTCCCTCAGAAGAGGGAGATCTCAGGCCCAGGAGATGCAAATGAGACTGCGCATTAACATGTTTCTAACATTTCATATTTATTCCCAAAAAAGGAGATGAAGGCTGTCAGGGGAACAGGACCCTGGAGACTAGAAAGCACACCAGGAGGGTCCCAGAGTGAGGACATGGCTATCCCCATCCCTACCATGCAGGGAGAGCCGGGCCAGCCCAGGGGACAGTAAGGCTGGGCTCCCTGGGGGCCAGCAGCCAGGTAGTGGAGAGGACCCTCAACCAGGCTGTCCCCAGGCAGGGGACAGGTACCCTCGGCCAAATCACTGCCCCTTGCTCAACCTCAGACCCTGATTGTGAAATGAGAGAACCACGCCCACAGGCAGCTGAAAGAGCCCAATAAAGAGGCAGGCGGGAGGCCCGGCTAGGACAAGGAGCTGCTGAAGGTTACTCAGCACTCTGCGATTAACCCAGCGCGCACTGCACCTGGCACAGATGCTGGCTAACTTACTCCTTTCAGTGACCCTAGGAAGTAGGTCTCAGTATTATCCTCACCTTACAAGGGAAGAAACAAAGGTTCAGAGAGGCTAAGTAACTTGCTGAGGTTCACACAGCCAGTTAGACAGGGCAGGGGTGTGGGTGCAGCGCCCTTGCTCCCAGCAGTGCTGCTTTGTTTCACATGGCTGAGGCCGAGACCCTCCTCCATGGGCCCCTAGCCCAGGTGGGCCACCAGGGACCAGCATGAGGGTAGAAGAAGTGCCTCTGGCCACAGTCACCCAAAAGCCAAAGTCAGGGACCAAACAAAGCTGCCCCGGACAGTGTCACAGCACAGATGTGGACACCTCAGTACTGAGCACATGAAGCCTCCTTCCCCAGCCCTCAGATGAGGGGTGCCCTCTCCAGCTTCACTGGCTTAGCTGAGCTCTGGAGCAGAGGCCTCCCAACCAGCTGGCCTGTGACCTTGGCGAGTGACCTCACCTCCCTGGGGCTCTGCTTCCCCAACTATAAAGGGGGACAACAGCCCAACCTGCCTATAGTACTGCTGTTCTTATCATATGAGATGTTGCCAGGCAAGGACCTTGCCCACAGGTGGGTCACTGTTGTCACAGACCAGCCTCCAGGCCCAGTGGGTCTGAGCAGTACCCCTGTGGTGGATGGAAATGGGCCTCCCTCCCATCTGAGGGCCTGCATAGCACACAGGGCCACAGTCATCAGCCCAGGCCTCCAGCCAGTGAATGACTTGCTATGCCCTGTGCCCCTGGGGTGACCCCCTCCAGGGAGATGCCATGACCCTGCACACTCTCCTGCAGTCTCTCCTACTGCCTAGAGCCCCTGAGCCAGGGCCAGCTCTCCTCAATGTTTAATTAAAAGAGCAGGGAGAGAAATGAATGGCAAGGATGTTGCTATTTGGAGCCAAAGGAAAGGTGGCTTCTGCAGACCTGTGAGGAAGTGCCAGGGGCCTGGTCTTGGGACAGATGAGATCCTCCCCATGGTCCCAGGTGGGACCTTCTCCATAAAGCCACTGCGGAGCCCTACCTGTGTGCCCCCACCCAGGCCTGGACCTATTGACGCCCTAGGGCCCTGCCCAAAGAGCTTCCCTGAAGAATGTCATCTGACTCGTCACAGCCATCTTTAATATATCAAGAAGGAACTCATTAATAACAGTGGAGATGAGTCAAGTTAAGAGCAGGGCCAGGCAGGGGGCAGGCTATCATTTTCCAAGAAGGGCAGCTGCTGCCCAGGGACAGTGGTGTCTGATGAGTGCCACAGAGGGGAGGTGGCTGGCCCAACTGCACAGAAAGCAGAGGAGAAGAGTTGGTCACAAGAGGGGACTGACTGTCACCACCCCTCTCCAGTACTGAAACCCAGAATGGCTCCACGGAGGTGGAAGAGGCTGGAAGGGGTAGCCAGCGCCTTGAGGCCCTGGTGGCTAGTCTTCAGGGTTTCCACCCAAGCCCTCACTGCCCCACCCTGGCTGAGTCGGGGACCCTTAAAGGCAAAGAAAACAATGAAACCATCCAGAATGAGACCCTGTGGCCTCTGCGTCTGTCAGCTCCACCTTCCCTATGCACAGGCTCTGTGAGCCCCACTCTGTCCTGAATTTCCAAGGGAGTGTTCTTTCAGAAGTCCCAAGTAGAAGACCCAGGACAAGGCCCTTGGGGCAACACCCCTCCATCCTAGTCCTGGGCTTCACCAACCTGGCAGAACCAGCCCCCGCCTGAGACTCACAGGGAGGAAGGCAAGAGCTACTGCCCTGTGAGAGGAGGGCTCTGTGCCCTGCAGTGGGCCCCAAGCCCCACATGACCCACGCACGAGGCACTGAGAGCTACCAGGTCACCCCAGGCGGCACAGGCTCTACAATACTCCACAAGTCTCACACCAGCTCCTACGGCAGGTGCCAGACCAGAGATCTGTTGTCTGCCCTGAATGGCTCAGCTCCCATTTACCTATCTGTATTCCTGCCTTCCTCCCCCAAGGACTTAAGAAGGCCTTAATATCCAGCAGGAGAGAATGTAAAGTGACACAGAGGGCACCAGGTACTGCGCAGGCCACTCAGCGCGCCAGGACGCTTGGGGGACACGGAGGGGAAGCAGGCATCCCTAGGGTGGGGTGGCCTCTCCAAGTCTGAGGCCTTTGATCCCCAAGATAGCCAAGCGTTTCCCCCAGGGCAGGGGATGGAGCCAGTCCTCGCCTTTCGTGCCAGAGACAGAGAGGGAAGGCAGATAAGAAAGTTCCCTGAAGAAGGTAACTGTGGACCTGCTCTCCGGGCAGCCGCGGAGGGCAGAGGGTGGGCAACGCAGGGGCCCCAGAAAAGGAGGGCAACTCTGGGCCGCGGGGCCAGGGGAGACCCCCGGGTTAAATAACAGCGGCCGGGCCCAGGCCCTGGAGTCCCCACTTTCGCAGCCCCTGGGGTCAGGGTCAGCCCCTCGGATGGGTCAGGTCTAAGCGCAGGCTACCGATTCCGCCGCAATCCAGAGTCCCCTTTAAAAGTTTGTCCCTAAACAAAACCCCTCTCTCCGCCCCTCCATGGGTAGCGCGACGGGACCCAGAGAAGGCTCCGAGGACAGACGCGGCTGCCCTCCTCCAGCCCTTCGGAAACAACAATGGGCTGGCGGTCGGCCGGCGGAAAGAGAACTAGGGAGGCAAGTGTGGAAAATCCCCCAATTTTGCAATGTCAACTGCTGGGCGTTTAACCAGTCGCGGCTGCGGTGCTGCCCCCACGCGTCCGCCTGGGGAACTGCAGCCCTGGGGGACGACGCGCCGTGGTTGATATCTTGGTTCTCAGACCCTGAGGACGTACGGTGGGGTAGGGAATTTCATTTCAGCCGAAATCTGCGGCTTGCATTTTCCCTGAGCAGGGCAGTGACTCGTTCATACCAATCTTCATAGTCTGCCACCGGCCGCGTTAGCTTTTTTTCTTCGACTTTAAGTCAGAGATGATACATTAAAGAATTGATGAAGTAAAGATAGCGACGGAGCTGGAGAGCTGCTATTGCTTTTCCCTGAACTCTGAAACCCTCGGGCTGGGCGCCGCCTCCAGCAAACATTCAGCCCTCCTGACAGCACGTGCGGTTGTGTGGCTGTGGGAGCCTTGGCCCACGGGACAGATCACACAGGCTTCCCGCGGCCCGGGTGGCCTCCTCAAGTCTGTGGCCTTTGACCCAGAAAACGGCTGTGTGTCTCCCACGGGGAGCGGCGGGAACCAGTCCCTGGTCCCTGTTCCCTCAAGGCCTGGGAAGACCCCGGTGGCCTCCGTGCTGCAGACAGAGCTCTGCCGGGAAGGGGCAGGGAGGAAGGCTCCCTGGAGGAGGCGGCTATAGACGGGAGGTTCAGAGGGCGCCGTGGGGGTGCTGGAAACAGCAAGCAGAGAGCACCTACTGCCCCGGTCGCTGGCTGTGGCGCTGGCTGTGCCCATGACCTCCCTGGAATCCACAAGGTCCCTTTAGTGTGCGTTTCTGCCTGTTTTTCGGGGGATAAACTGAAGGCCTATGCCAGGGAGTATTGGTGAGCTGCTGCATCCCACCCTGCTCCTGACAGGCCACTGATAAGGGGCTCATCTGACTGTTCTTTGATACCCTAGAACTCACCTACAGCCTTGAAGTTCCTGGTGCAGGTGTAGGGCTTAAATCCACATAGAAGGTGCAGTAAAAATGGGCGGCGCCTGTGGCCTAGTGAGTAGGGCCCCGGTCCCATATACCGAGGACAGCGAGTTCAAACCCGGCCTCAGACAAACTGCAACAACAACAAATAGCCGGGCGTTGTGGCGGGCTCCCGTAGTCCCAGCTACTCAGTGAGGCTGAGGCAAGAGAATCGCCTAAGCCCAAGAGTTGGAGGTTGCTGTGAGCTGTGACGCCACAGCACTCTACCGAGGGCGATAAAGTGAGACTCTGGCTCTATGAAAAAGAAAAGAAAAAGATACAGTAAAATCCTGTATCCAACTAGAAAGATTTTTGTCCTCCTAAGAGACTTCTAGAAAGAAAGGGACTCTGGCTAATTAGGGATCCCTACCAGCCATTCTGACATGTGGGAAATAGTTTCTCTGGGAGAGATGTTGCTCCATGGGTCAGGCTGTCCTGGCTCTCATCAAAGAGGCAGCCATCCACTGGAACCCTGTACAGGCCTGTTCCCTCTCTGGGCCTCAGTTTCCCCACTGGGATAGTGGGATCATCACAGGCCAAGCACAAATTGTTCTGTTAGTCTTGAAAATGCAACTTTCTCTTGAACAGTCTGGGACCACATTCCCACTTGGGAACATGGACCGTTGTCAGGAGCTGAGGCGTGGCCCCTCTAGACCCTCACTGCTCCCTCCTCCTGGCCTGCCAGAGATGAGAGCAGGGGTGGGGAAGGGATCAGGATCCCAGCTCTGCCCACTGTCACAAAGAGGAGCTTGGTCAGCCCTGGAGCCAGAGTCTTAACTCCTTTGAACCTCAGTTTTCTCTTCTGAAAAATGGATATCATAGTCTTGCAGGCTTGCTGATGGCTTCAGATATGAAACATCCACATTGCCTGGCACCCAGCAGCACTCCATGGACAGCAGCTTTCATTATGTCTTGCAACTTAGGAGAGAATTAGAAGCAGGGCAGGTCTGGGCTATACTTCCCAGGCAGAAAGACTCCCCAGGCCTTCACCACAGACAGGGCCAAGCGACAGAAGGCAGAAGGCAGCTCCAGGCACACTGCTGTGCCAGCCCCACCTGTGTCCCTGAGGACTGTGTCCCCACTCCCAGCAAGAATGGATCACTTCAGAAGAAGCCTGACAAAGCTACCTCCAGGCCTCCCTAGCCCAGACAGTTTTAAGGCAGCCTAAAAGCTGAGTGGGTGCCTTGAGGCCCTGGGTCTCAGTGAGGACCAATACCACCCTCCCCGCAGGCCCTAGCATACCCTGTGCTGTGTTCAGGCAGCTGCACCTGCCTATCGGTAGTGGATAGTCCTTCAGTCCCTTTTGAAAATTACATGTTCCCCTCCTAGTTGGGCTTTGGGGTGTTGATGGGTTTGCTTCCAGAAGGGCTTTCTGGTGTGATTTTATAGATTTTCCACAACTTTACTGGGACACAGTTGACACACAATAACTGCTTTTAGGACCCTAACAGAACGGAATTCAGGGCATCCCTCTGGCAGGGCTTGATGTGGACATTCAGAACTTGGGCCCGGCAGCTACACTTCCTCCCAGAGATCCACCCTGAGTCCAAACACCAAAGCCCACCCTAGCTGTCCCTGCCACTGGGAAATCTGGGGCAGGTCCTTTCACATCCCAGTGACCTCCTGCTCCTCTGAAGGTCTGCAGTCTCTGAGTACAGCCTGGACCCAGGTGGCCCTTGATCACTCCACCTGCACCCAGCTCTCAGGCCAGGGTGGCTACAGCCAAGGGGGGTGGGAGGGACAGAGAGGGCAGGACCCAGGCCGGGCACCACCACAGGCAGGACAGACCTGGGTTACTAGACTCTCTACCGAGCCAGAAATCCAGAAATCAAAATCATATGTGAGCTCTCACAATTTTTAAATGTTGACTATTTTTTCTAACTTTCTCACAGTATAATAAAGATGGATTAAAAATAAATACACCTTGGCTAAAACTCCTTTCATAAAGCTGGTTCCTAGGCCTCTGCAGACATTTCACGATTGCAGGGCTGCGGGTCATTGTCCCAATGCCAACGGGGATGGGGGAGTCCGCAGGGGGCGAGGGGTCGGACCAGGGCCCGGCTGGGCCCTCCCAAGGCTCCGTTTCCGCCCATATGCTCTGCGCCCCCCCACCGTCTGCTGGTCCGTAGACGTGCATTACAGCCCGCTCTGGTTTGGAACTTCAGAGCGCTCAGTGTGCAAGGTCAAGGCCTTTTCTCTCGTGGGGCGCCGCCAACCGGGACCTGGGGATGATATTGGACCCAGGCCCCACAGTTGCCGGCCGCTGCGCAACCCCGGCCCCAGGAGTACCGCCCATGCCTCGGCTCTACGATCCCCAATCACCCCGCACACTTCTGAGGGCGAGAATCAATCCCCAGTCCGCGGCGGCCCGCCTAAGAGCAGCTCTGCCATGGCCTGAGACCGGCGTCCCAGCGCCCAGCGCCGGCCAGCGGTCTCAGGCGATCCGGGGGCGGGGCCAAGGATCGGCGCGGGCGGCGACGGCAAGAGGCGCCGCGGGGGAGGGCCGGGGGCGGGCCGGGGCGGGGCGGCGGCGGACTGCGGAGACGCGGCGGCGCGCGGGGCGGCGCAGAGCGTTCTCGGCGCGGAGCGGAGCGGGCCGGTGCAGGGGCACGGGGCGCGCGGGGCGGGCTGGGGCCGGGGCCGGGAGCGAAGCCGAGCAGGAGCCGAGCCGAGCGTCGAGCCCGGGGAGCCGGGGCCGGGCGGGGAGCAACCATGGCGCCGCGGAGGGCCGGGGCCCGCGCCGCTGCGGGCGGCCTGGGCGCCGAGTAGCCGGGCCGGGCCGGAGCGCGGGCGGCGGCGGAGGCAGCTGCGCCCGCGCCCCCGCCCTCTCAGGCCCCGCGCCCCTCTCCGGGCCCCGGCGATGGTGACACATGCGGCGGCGGCGCGCCGGCGGCAGGACCATGGTTGAGCACGCCAGCAAGTTCGTGCTGGTGGTGGCGGGCTCGGTGTGCTTCATGCTCATCCTGTACCAGTACGCGGGCCCGGGGCTGAGCCTGGGCGCGCCCGGCGGCCGCGCGCCGCCCGACGACCTGGACCTCTTCCCCACGCCGGACCCGCACTACGAGAAAAAGTACTACTTCCCGGTGCGCGAACTGGAGCGCTCGCTGCACTTCGACATGAAGGGTGACGACGTGATCGTCTTCCTGCACATCCAGAAGACAGGAGGCACCACCTTCGGCCGCCACCTCGTGCAGAACGTTCGCCTCGAGGTGCCCTGCGACTGCCGGCCAGGCCAAAAGAAGTGCACCTGCTACCGGCCCAACCGCCGCGAGACCTGGCTCTTCTCCCGCTTCTCCACCGGCTGGAGCTGCGGGCTGCACGCCGACTGGACCGAGCTCACCAACTGCGTGCCCGGCGTGCTAGACCGCCGCGACCCCGCCGCGCTGCGCACCCCCAGGTGAGCGCCCACCTCGGGGGAGCGCCGTCGGGGCCGGGGTGGCCAAATCCTTTCGCGCACTTGTGTCCCCGCCGCGCTGTGCGGGGCCGGCTCTGCCCCCCATCCCCCTACTCCCGCCCCCCTGTCTTGCCCTCTTGGGGCTCTTAGTCGCTATGGCTTCTGCATACCTGCCCTGAGTCTCTGTTTTTTTCTGGCCGGCTTTCACCCCTGCTCTCTGACCTCGCTCTCACCTTCTTCTTGTTTCTCTGCCCCCCCACCACCAACGTAGCTCGGGTTTTCTCCTGGGCCACTGCCCTCTGGGCCACCTCGTATGCTCTGCGCCCTGAGATCCGGCCCGCCGGGACTAAGGTCTGAGCTGATCCTGAGCCGCCTCATGCGTCCTTAGGCAGGGACGTGGGTTCCGGGGTGTGTATGTAGCTCACCTGGAGTGCGTGCTTCCCACCATGCTCCAGTAACAAAAGTGGAAGGAGAGTAGTGAGATGCCGCCCTCCCTGCACCTGTGGTGCTCCAGCCCTGTGGTACCTGCCAGCCCGCCTTGGGGGCAGGGGAGGAGTTGCCAGGGAAGGGGGTTGGCTCTGCCTGCCCGTGTGTGCAGGTAGAAAGAACAAAGGCCCTGTGTGACCTGGGGCTGAGGGCAGGGAGAAGGCAGGGCTGCTGTCCTCCCCTGTGGGCCTATCAGCAGAACCCTTTCAGGTACACGCTTGCTTTGAAAGAGGAACAAAAGCTGTAGACTAGGCTACTTTCCCCGGGAACCTACCAGCCAGGTGGGGGTAGCTGAGCTGGTGGAGGGCACCAGTGCAGCCAGACACCTTCCCTGCGGGTTCCCCATAACCCCCATCCCCCCAGTCTGTGGAGGTGAGGAGCACTTGTGTGTGGCCGCCTGCATGGAAGGGGTGGCGGGGTAGCTCCTGGGAAGCAGGCTCCCAGCAGTTAGAGTGGAGGTTGTCCTGTTCCTCACTCTGCTCTCTCACTCTGCAGCAGTTTGGGCTGAGGTGGGCCAGGAGCAGGTCTTCTTGGTTGCCTTTTGTTTTTGTTCCACGTTTGCCTCAGGAGCAAATTTGCAGACAGGCTGGGATAGGCGAGTCTGGGCTGATGGTGGTGTGCTGGCTTGTACTCTCAGGGCAGATAGGTGCTCAGGCATGTGGGGAAGCTCAGTGGTCCAGCCACTCTGGGGCTGCATGGAGCCCACAGCACTGCTCCCTGCACAGCCCCTGGTCCTTGTCCCAGGGTCTTTCTCAAGCTATCAGGAAATAGGATCTTAGAGCTGGGGGGATCTGGGGGAAAGCTGCTCCCTTTCCTTTGGCTGATCCGTCCTCACACACCCCCACCCCACCGCCACTCACACACAGCAGCTCCCAGCCTGGGAGGTGATGTTCTGGGTCCCTTTTAGGCCACGATCCACACTTGGCAGCCTCAGAGCTGCCTGTCTAGGGTCCTTGAAGCATTCCTTTCAGCCCAGCACTTGGTCTCTTTTGCACAAATGAACATTCCTACTGTAGGCCCTCCCCCAATCCTGGTGGTCCAGCAACTCTGGGTTATACTGAGTTGGGCCTAGGGACCAAAGCCATGCCCCCACCCACCCGTCTACCTACCAGGGCTGTAGACTCCCAGAGCTGGGCACTCGCTGACCCCAATAGGCCCAGGAGGGTACCTCCTTGCCTGCAGGGAGTGTGAATATCTACCAGAGGGGTTAGTCTGGGAGCCCCAGAGGGGAGTGTGCAGAACTTTTGGGCTGCAAGAGGCTGGAGCCTTTGAAGCGAGCTGAGAGTACAAGCCAGTCAGGTTGCTCTTCTGCAGCCCTGTCTCCTTGTGGGTCCCCAGAAGGAAGGATCCCGGGCCTCCCTTCTTCAGTTTGCCCACCAGAGCAAGAGCCACCCTCATAGCCAAGAGTAGAAGGGTGAGGTGAGGCTGACAGGCACAGGCACTGTGCAAGGGAGGGCCCAGCACCCCTGCCCAGGGAGCGTGGGGGGGGGGGAGTGGAGGAATAGAAAACACAGCTGGCTCCTGTGGGGGTGGGCACTAGCCCCTCAGCCTGGGATTTGCTAGCTCAGCAGCAGGCAGGCTGGGTTGGGGAGGGTCTTCCAGGGCCCTCCTGAGGCCCCTCTGCCACCCACTCTGGGAGTGAGCTGTGCCACCAGGCAGGTGACAGCACCCCACCTCTTAAGTTGCTCCCCTCTCTCTCCCTCCCTTAATTTCTGTTCCAGGTATTAGGTAGATGGCTTTTCTAATGAGCTTCCTGGAAGGCCTAGGCAACCTTGGTGTTGTGTGCTTACAGACTCGCCCCCACTCTCCCCACCCCCAGACCTCCCACTAGGGCCCAGATGTCAGATGTCACCCTGTCTTGTCTTGCCTTGTGGTGTTTTCACTGCCGTCCATCCTGCCCTCCCCAGGACTTTGTGGGTGTCGGAGTGCCTGCCTGGGTGGTAAGCTGGGGAGGGGGTAGGCCTGGCTCTTTGAGGTCCTGAGGCCCTTGGAGGCTGGATCCCTCTCCTCCTCCCCTCTCTGTCCTGCCTGCCCGCCTGCCTGCCCCAGGGTGTGCTAACCTCTCCACCAAGCCCCTCCTGGCTCCCAGTGCCAGAGTCTGTGATATTTGGGTCCTGTGGAGAGGGGAGTACTCACCGCTGCACAGTGCCATTGTGGGCTTCTCTTAGCTAGGGGAACATCCTGGTGACAAATAGAGGTGGACAGATGACCACATCTTCCCAGAATATAATTTGGAACTTCTGGCGGCCTTTAGGGCTTCCTGACTTATAGAGAGAAACAGATTGTTGGCAGGTTCCTGTCTGGTCCTGTGTCCACTGCGGGGCCTGCCTCACCTGCTGGCTTCTTCCTTGTAAGACTGCACAGAAAGGACAGCTCGCTGCTGGCCTTGAAGAGGTGTGACTTCCTGCAGGCAACATCTAGGTGGCCTGCCATTACCAAAGTTAGCTCTCACACTCCAGTGTCACCTCAGAGGGTCTGGATGGTGTTCCTAGAACTAGAACACTCCTCCTCCCTGTTCCTGTCTGCCTATTAGCAACGCAAGAGGAGAAACAAAGTCTTGACTGGGCTGCCTTGAAATCATACAAGCTTCATATGGGACCACAGAGGGCATTTGGGGCACAAGTGTGGCTTCTGGGCCACCTTGGCTGGGGTCCTGGGCTCAGCCTGTGTCCTCTGCAGGAGGGAGGGCACTGCATCACCACTGCACTGCCCTCCCAGTGCCTGTAGCCCGGGTCTTTGACTGTCTGCCCTCCCACTCTGTGATCCTGAGTCTTCTCAAGTTCCAGAAACCTGCCTGGTGCTGAGTGCAGGCTGCCCCTTCCCTGCTGTCCTGCTGGCTCCTCACTTCGTCCCCATTCAGAACCCCCTCCTCCAGGCTGTTTGTTCCTAAGCTTCTCACTGCAGTCCCCACTCAGAACTCCGTCCCTGGGTTTTTTGTTCCTAAGCTTCCCTGTTGCCTTAGGTGCCCCTAAGGGATAATTGTTCTCTTATCTGCCACCCTTGCACCTCCAAGGTGCATTGGCACTGGCTGTGGTCCAATGCCAAGTGGATGGTAAGTTGTCATGATTTCCTCCTGGTTCCACGGCCTGTCCAGGAGCTGCTCTGTTCCTCCCTTCCCAGTGTGTCAGGATCACGGAGTCAGCCTCAAGTGTTGTGCTGTTTCCTGAGAACCTCAGGGGCTCCCAGTAGGCTAGACTGGGTGGCGAGTAGGCTTAGATCAGAGCATTTGTGAGACAACTGTTTCAGTGGCACATGATGATTCCCAACGTGCCTTCATAATCACTTTCTTCTTTGAGATCAAGGGACAAAACCCATATCCGCTGTGATGGGGACAGATGTTGCCCAGAGCATGTGACTGGGGCCAATGCACAGGACCTGGGACTTGTCAGGGGCACACCACGGCCTGCATTGCCTAGAGAGGCCTTTGATGGAAACAGAAAGAAAATTTGAGATCAAGATGTTCCAAATTAGATTTTTGTAAAAAAACAAAAAAAAGAACTCCTTTCTTTATTGTTTTAGAAGATACATGATAAGGCAAACTTAGTTCTCTGGATTGTGCGATCACCTCTGCTCTGCCACTCAAGTTGTCTTAAAGACCAGAGGACGTGCCATGCCATGGCTTCGAGTCCTGGGCACATAAAACTCTCCACGTGTGCCACATGCTGTGGCGGGCTGGCCCTGCCCTGGGGCCTTTTTGTCTGGGTCCAAGAGACTTTTTTCAGGGGACATCATGCCCACCCTGGGCCCCGCCGTCAGAGGGAGGGGCAGACCTGGAGTCAGTCCAAGTTTCTTCCTCAGTGGGAGGTTTGGCTGCCATACTAGAGGAATGGCCACATTGGGGCTGGAGTCCTCCAATGTCCTGTAGGGAAGGAAGAGAAGGGGTCTGGTTTTGTCATCGCCTTGGGAGTGTGTGTTTTTCTTTCAGGGCCCCCTTTTATCATTGTTACGATGAGCATTTGGTAGATGAAGGGGAGGACAGTATGTACACAGCAAAGAAAGAAAAATCCCATTCCTCGTGTGTAGTTTTTCCAGTATAGTTAAAGCTGTAGTATAAATTACATCATAAACGTTGTCAAATGTGTTAGAAACAGCTCCCCGCACCGGGTGCACCATCACTGGCCTGGTGACAGAGCAGGCGGCCTCCGGGCATGTGCCCATGAGGAGCATTGGGGTCCACGTCCCTGTGTGCAAACATGCCGCATGGCGCTCACTTCCTGGGAGTGGAATTTTTGAGTTGAATGCTTTGAATGTTTTAATGCTCTCAGTATAAATGTTAAATTACTTTCCAGAACACCTACACTTTGTCTGTTCCCACCTGTGGTATTTGAGTGCCAATCTCAGCGGCACCCTCGTTGGTTTTGAATCTCACTGTGGGTTTAAAAGAAGTTGGCTCGCTTAAATCAGCAAAAAGTGCCAATCTGGTAGCTTTTACTGCAAACTCTTGCCCAACTACTGTGCCCTTGGGTTGACCCATTATTTAAGGGGGTTGGGAGCTGCCGTGTCCCAGTTACCCCACATGCTTCCCACTTGCTCACAGATGGCTCATTTTACTGCTGCTGAGCGAGGGGTGCATCTTTCAGGGACCTGGGGTCCCAGCGATGGAGGGAGGGGCAAACAAGGAGGCTCTTGTCCCCAAGCATTCAGTGGATACCTGTAGTGGGTTATCTCATTTGGCCCTAAGCACCCTCACAAAGATTGGCGCCATTTTCCACACAAGGAAGCCACAGCCCAGAGAAGTTGGAGACTTTGTCAGAGTCTCTCAGCTTGGACAGGTAGGCACTGTCATTTGGACGTGTCTGCCTGCTCCGTGCCCACCCCTCACAGATAGGAAAACTGTCCATGGATGAAAGGACGCCACTGGGTCTGCCCAGTCAGATTCAGAACATGTGTCTTCATATGTAGACCTGTGATGTTGGGTTTGCTGGAAACATCTGCCAGCCTTTGCCCAAGAGAAGCAAAGAAATAGGACATGTGCTCTGATCTGCAGAAAGGTAGTGCAGGCTTGCCGAGAGGTGCTCCCCGTGCAGCCTGGCCAGCACCTTCTCCTGCCTCCCCTGTATAATTAATTGGGTTGTTCTCAGGGGTCCTCAAGGTCTAGAGCCACTGATGCCACTGCTGGCCCAGGGAGGACAGGCCAGGGAGGAGGCAGAACTGTGAGTGTGTGCAGGCACAGGAGGTCCAGCCCCCATCTTTCTGCCCATGTCTGTTCTCTGCTTTATGGAGGGATAGAGTGCAAGGTGAGAAGCCTTCTTCCCCATCCCCTCAGCTCTCTCCCCAGTACCCACTCAGGGTCTCAGATTGAATTTCTCTCTCCCCATGAAAGACTGCGGGGTGTCTCCAGGTCAGTCCTCAACCACTGCAAAGGCAGCTTCAGTGGGACTCAGACCCTCATCTGGTGATGGCATGCAGTGGGTTGTGTGGGTTTGGAGAGGGATGAGCATGAGACGCTAAGCCTTGGGGAGCAGGTACAGAGTGGGAGTGTTGCATGTCAGTCTGAGGCAGCCCCACACTGGCAGGGTTGTGTAATTCAGACCGTTCAGATGGGCAGGGGGGCTCAGGCCCGTCTCCTGCCCAAATGACCTCCAAGCACTTCTCTCTAACCACCTAGACTCCCGTTGGCAGCCTGCTCTTCTTTTCCTTGAGGGCCATACCTTGGCCCCACTTGCCAGCACTCGTAGGCGAGCTGACGTGTGTTTGCAAAACAGTTTTTATCTGTGGAGGCTCTTGTTCTTGCTTTTTCAGAAACTTAGTTGGCTTTTTTCCTTCCTATTAAGATTTTGTTGTCTGCTCTGGTTCTTTTGGGGTGGTGATTACCTTATGCCAAAGAAAAAGTCTGAAGCCCCAGGGGGAGAGATCCTGCCCCCACCACAGTGACAGGCCCTGGTGCAAACAGGATGGCAGTAAGAGGTGTGGCCTGCAGCCCCTGAGGGGGTGGGAAAGCCTCCCCCACACACTGGCTTTTATTGGAGGAATAAGAACATAGACAGGAAGTGGCTCTCTGGAACCACAGTTAGGTTTCAGACATGTCACCGGAGACCCACATCCATTCACAAAAGCAGTGGAGGACAGTGGAGTCAGATGACACTAGTGGAGAGGGGCAGGCAGAGGCCCCTGGATGCAGGCCTGTCACTTTCTGACTGTGGGACCTGTGGTCTGAGCTCTGTTCCTCCCTTGGTAAAGTGCCCCATACCTGGTATGGGACTGTCCTGAGGGCCCAGCTTACAGGGGCTGTCATTTTGGAAAATCGTGACATGACATGCGCATACCCACTCACAGAATCCCAGACTGCCCAGCCCGGGGTGGACACCATTAAAAGACACTCAGGGTCCCTGAGTAGACCAAGGGGGGAGGCAGTGACTGGAGACCACACACATCCTCCCCCGGACTTGCTGTGTGGCTGGGGGGTTGTTTTCCTTGAAGAAGGAGCAATAGCAATGGGGCAGCTCCTGTCTCCCACAGAGGATCCCCCAACCAGCTCTAGTGCTGCTGGAAGCTTTGCTAAAGATGTACCCCCCACACACACCTATCTGCCAGCCAGTGGGTGGCCTTTACCTGTACCTGCCTATGCCTCTGCCCAAGGCTCCCTCCAGGGTGGCTGGACTGTTTGGAAGCCCCATCCAAGCCCTGACTGTTGGTCCCTTCATTCATTCACTTGGCCATGCACTCTAGGTCCCCAGCTCTCCAAGAGCTGTGTGCGGGGGAGTGAATACCCCAAGTTCCACCAGACACTCCACCCCCTCATGTAAAACAGACCCCTGAGGCTTCATAGAGGGCAGGAAACACAAGGACTCACCTGCCTGCTCAGGCCTTGGGGGAGCATTGGAATGGATTTTTTCTGAAAAGCCTGGCTGGGAGTCTAAGGAAGAAAGAGGAATCCCCTGAGCATCCTGTCCTACCTTATGAGTGGCAAGGGCCCCAGGTGAACATCCAAGCCCAGTGTCCCCATCTCTAAAATGAGGGTGTCATTCAGCCATTTGATTCTGTAAAGCAACCAGTGGCATATTACCCTTGACCTCTTGTGACTCACCTGCCATGTTGCCTCTGGCCCCAGATTGTGCTCATGTGTCGGGAGTGGGGGGGGGGGGGGGAGGCCAGTTCCTCATCTGTACAGCCGGCTGAGGCTGACCACAGGGGCAGGGCTGCATGCAGGGCTTTTGCAAGAAGCGGCGTTAACGCCTGCACCTGGCCTGTCTTTGTGGCACACATGTGACCAGCGCAGCTGCTTCATGTTGTTTACAGGGTGATTGTTAAAAGCCCAACGGGGGACCTCACAGCAGGTCAGTAACTGTGTGGAAAGACAGAAACTGGAAAGATTGCAACTCTGGAGTTCATTGTTTTCAAAGCTGAACCATCCATGGAGGTCAGTGGCTGTGGGTGACCCACCCCATTGGTCATGGGCAACAGCTGGGGCCAGTATCTCTCTTTGATGGGCCACCTGGTGAGGGGGCAGGCCCAGTCTTTGTCCTTCAGCATCCATAGGAGGAGCTCTGCACTGGTCAGTTTCAGAGGCTCCTCAGAAGTGATGTCAGGTAGGTGTGTGACCATCAGAGCCCTAGAGTCAGCCCAGTCTGCATTCCAGCTTGCTCCCGCCTGGATAGTTTGGGAACACTTTGAGTCTTGTTTTCTTTCCTTGTGTTGTGGGGTGGTAGGAGGCCAAAGCCCAGCAGGAGTCAACTCAGTAAGGTCCACTGCATACTCCATAGCAAGTGGGGAGAGAAGTTTCCATGGGCAACCCGACAGCAAGGAGACCAACCAGGGAGAAAACAGCCCAAAGCAGATGGGAGAGCAGGAGCTAGAGGCAGGTGGGGGATGCAGAGCCAGGGAGCCCCGGGACCCTCCTGGGGGCAGCAGCAGACCAAGGGAAGGGGCCCAGGTTGGAGCTGGGCCAGTTGGGCTCAGCTTGGCCCCTCACAAGCGCTGCAACTTCTGTCCTGGGTCACCCTTGTGTAAAATGGGCGTGCACACGGTGCCTGTCCTACGAGGGGGGGGGGGGGGACTTGGAGTTGTACCTGCAGTTCTGCTTGGGCCTCTTTTCTACAAGAGGCTATAAATGTCCTGTCTGTCCTGGGCACAGGGAAGGGGCTTCCAGAGCTAGCTGGGAGGTCAGCTCTTGTTCTCATTCTGTGAATTGAGGCCAGCAGGGAGCTTCCCTCAAAGCAGCTGACATCCTGGCAGTTCAGGTCCCCTTATCTGTGACATCCACAGTGTCATCACTGTACTTCAGAGGTGACAGCCTGAGATTAGCCAGGCTTTGGTTATTGGAGTCTCTTCCTCACCCTGGGCTGTGGCCTTGGAACCTGCCACTGTCTTCCTATCTGTGCCCACTCAACAAAGGGGCATTGGTCCTGGGCTTTCCAGAAAGCCCCTGCCATCTCCGCCCTACAACCCAGATGTGGAAACAGTGCATGTCTGTCCTGGTCCATCTGACCCACCTGTGCATCTGAGAACCTCAGTGCCCAGCCAAGAGGAGCTCCAGGGTGAGGGAGGAGTGGTGAGTGCCCTGTGACACTGGCCCTGCACAGAGCCCCAGCTGGCTGTGCCTGAGGCTTTGTCTCTCCCTGAACCACCAGTGGGGGCTGAGCCAGGCTGCAGTCAAGCCCCCACAGGGCAGCTGCAGGGGTATGACCTGAGAGCCTCACCAGGTTTCCCCTCTGTTCCTACTATAGGCTCAGAGCTTGGAATAGGGCACAGGTGACGCCCCCTCCCCACCTCCCCTCTGCCACCCCAGCACCACAGTCCTGCAGCATGTTTTTATGGGTGGGAGGTATGAATTCCTTAAACATAAATTGTACTGCTAGGATGTTACTGACTTTCCAGAACCTATATCAAACTGCACTTAATCTTTTGCAACTTGCTGTTTTCACTCAGTCTTGTTTTTGAGATTTATCCCCTGTGGTCCATGACATGCATGTTTAATCCGTTGCCTGCTGGACTTTATATCAAGGTCGTCTAGACATGTCTCTTCTCCCCCCCTGCTTTGTGCTCATGCAGCTGCGAGGGGTGTTTCGCTGTGGCTGTTGCAGTCTGCAGGCAGCAATGGTGTTTGTATACAGTCCTTGTGTGCCCCTAGAAGAGGGTCAGATGGTGGTCCGGCCTCAGTCCAGAGCGCTGTCTCCTTGCTGTGCCTGCAGTTCTCCATTGTTTGGCCCTGCACACTGTTGTTTTTGCTGGGCAAGAAGCCAGGAAATAGGACCCCAGTGGTCCCAGCACACCATTCCCTGAAGGCAAGAAGGGCATCTTAATTGTGTGTTTATTTGCCCCTGAGGTCTCTGCTGCTCACTCGTTCATGTCCTTAGCCCTACAGCACCGTGTGCTTACTGCCCATGGGACCCTCCTGGAGGCGAGGGCTCAGCCAGGGACCTGGAAGACTGGATGGACAGATGGCCAACTGACCCACCGTCCTCCCTGAACCGTGGACAGCCCCAGGGTCTCAGCAGTGCCCAGCATAGCAACTGCATAAGCCGAGCCCAAAGAGGCCGGGTGAGTGGGCAGGTCCTCCTGCAGGGCCAGCTCATTGCCATCAGCCCTATTCATGGTGTCCCTGTGAGATGGTGTTGGAAAGAAAGGATCCTGCAGTAACACCAGAGCCAGAAACACACCATTCTGAAATGATAGGACCCCCTTCCCCTCCTGGTGCACGTCTGAGTGACCTTTCCCACAGTGAGGCCTACCTGTGTCACCCCCCAGCCTGGCCAAGGAGCTGGATGTCTGTGCCCTGTGTCTCAGTCTCTCCTTTGTGATACAATGGCACTGCTTATCTGTGCCTCCAGACTGGAGTCCAGCCCCGCCCTCAGTCCCCAGCCCCTCAGCACTGTCTGCTGCAGTCACACTCCAGGGCTGCCCTGCAGTACCCCCCAGGAAAGGAGTGGGGAGGGGGTGTGGCAGCACCCTCCTCATTGTAGCCTTGGAATGTATCCCCCTACACGCACGTGGCCCCAGCCCTGTGCAATGTTTGCTCCAAGACTATCCAAGCTGCCCCATCCCCACTAGCATGGAACAGAATAGCCAAAAGTCACTGTCCCTGAGAATTTGGAAGCTCTTGCCATCATAGGGCTCTCAGGGGCAGATGTGGGCACGTTTGTGGCCCATGGGCGTCAGGGACAGCATCTTCCCTTTGAGTTTCAGCTTTAGAGGTTCATGTGTAAATATTTACCTCTCTGGAGGTTAGTGTCCTTGGGAAATAGGAGCCTGCAAGCATTGAGGTTTTGTGTTTGCGTCACCATGGCAAGAGGAGCTCTGAGGGTCCCCTCCTGGATCTACGAGCTGGGGGTGTGAAACTGTATTTTCTCTGGAATTCTGTTCACATTCCTCAGCAGGGAAAGCTTTGCAACAGTGGACCAAGGCCTCCAGCCAAACCACAGCGTGTGGAGGGAGGGCACAGGGAAGGCGCAGCCGTGTGGGGGCACAGTTGGAAAACAGAGGCAGCGGTCCTGGAGCAGAGGGGACTGTGGCTGCCACCCTCACTCCACGCCTAGAGCCCTCACTCAAGCCTCACCGTCAGGGGCTGGGTTTAGCAGATGAGTAAACTGAGGTACAGAGAGTCTAAGTACTTGTCATCAGCGGTCACCAGTGACAAGGCTGGGGTTCACATCCAAGCCTGTGGCTCCAGGGTCTCCTCTAACTCTCCCCAGTGATGATGGACAGGCAGTTCCCTACTTAGGAGGAAGTCCCAGGAGCCAACCAGAGCGTGGGACTCTTGCCTACCACACTGCCTGCTGATAGTGGAGAACACTGCGGCTGCTCAGTGGGTGGGCTTGCCAGAGAGCCCAGGACAGTCTGGAGATCATAGGGAAGGTCCCGGGCCCACAGTCATCAGTATCCAGCCGAATGCATGGATGCCTGGCCAGAACAGCCAAGTCATTGGGTCTAACCTATCAGCTTCCCTGAAAGGGTTGGGGGCAGGTAGATCCAGGGAGACAGATGTTCTCCTAGAGGAGTTTGGAGGTGTCTGAGGTCACCCGTTAGGAGAGCCCTTGCCCAGGCACAAGGCCAGGAGACCATGGGCTACAGAGAGAGAGTAGTTCTGGCCCTGCCTGGAGAACAAAGGCCTCTGCCGACCAGGCCCACTCCCCTGCCACAGCCCCTTCCTTCCCACTCAGCCTGCTGCAGCCCCTGGGCCCAAGTTGGAGGAACTTAGCCCTGCTCCTGCCCTGTTCCCTCCTGGCCCATAGGAAGGCAGGCAAGCAGGTCTGAGCAGTTGGCTTTGCTTGCACAAGTCCAGACAGAGGGCTACTGATGGCCAACCTCCTGAACCCACAGAGACTTGGGGTCTCCCACGTCATGCTTTAGAACCACCAGGCGCAGGCCTGTCGGGAAGCCATGTCCTGTAGAGAGAGGTTTGTTCCTTTGCTTTCCGGGAAGCTGGGCTGGCAACATGCCCAGTGGAGAACATCATTTGTATAAAGTAGACAGCAGTCAGGTTTTAGCCAAGTGGGTAAAAGGCAGGTAGTGGGACTGGTAGGGGCTGCTCCAGGGCAGGAGCAAACCTGGTTCTGCAGCATTCAGGCTGAAAGGGGACCTAGGCAGGCAACAGGCCAGCTCAGACAGCAGAGGATAGAGAATCCCAAAGCAGGACAGCTTACTAGGCCCCAGCAGCCTAGAGAGTCTTTTTTCAGGCTTGGTCTGCAGTGTAGGGCCTCCTCTCCCACAGACCCCTCGCAGGCAGAGGCTCTGCGGCCAGTGCTGCAGGCTCCCTCCCTCACTATGGCACCTGTCTGGAGGACCAGCACTTCCCACATGGCCCAATCCAAGTGGCTGTGGGTCTCCCTGCTGGGAAGATGGGCCTTACTTGGTGCAGCACTAAACTGTGGCTGGCTGAACAGACAGACATCACTGGTCACTGCATCCCCGACCAGGACAGAGGTGAAGCTGGACATGAAAGGGCAGCCCTGGGCTACAGACAGGATTGGCTCAGCACACCATTGACTCTGTCTCTTCCATTCTCATCATGGAAGCCATCCCAGGTCATCAGCCAGCCCTGGAGTCTGGTTCAGTGGGTTGCCACGGAGCCAAGGGGCAATGATCTGCAGGTGTGTATGGGTGCCTGCACCCTGTGGGGGCCTGGCCAGGTGGCACGGGGGCCTGAAGCCATGGCAGGTACAGGAAAGGGAACAGGTGGCCACTTCTGGGTGTCAGGAGATAACAGGGTGCTGCAGGGTGGGTTCCTCTACTGACCCAGGGAGCCAGCACAGAGCAGCTGCCGTTGCCATGTGACACTGGTGCAAATGCCCTGTTGAGACACAGTGTCCCCCTGGTGGTCCTCTGGCCAGTAGGTGCCTCCAGAGCAGGATTCAGGTTGACTGCATCGGAATGGAATATTGGGTGCATTGCTCCTCTCCTGTGAGGGGACCTGCAGGGTGAAGGTCACCAGCCAGATTGCAAGACCAGGGTTTGGCCAGTCCAGGGTCTTTCTGGAGTCCTGCACTTGTGTCTGTTTACAAGGCAGCCCCAAGGCTTTGAAGTCCATGGCGGCCCTTATTCCCTCCTCCTGCCCCTTGTCCAAGGTGGGCAGCTCTGCCCCGTTCAGTGCTGGCACACACATACTTGGAGCAGCAGTGGTTCTTATCCTGAGGGGCCTCTTCTTACCAGGCCCCTCCCGCAGACCTTTGTCCCCAGGGAGCACCCAGCCCAGAGGGAAACAGGCTTCTATGGCTGCACATGCTCCACAAGGGTGGTCGTGGCCAGCAGCATTTCCAATGTGGCTGTATTAGGGTTCTCCAGAGAGACAGAACCTACAGGATATATATAAACAGATGAGAGGGGATTTATTAGGGGAATTGGCTCATGCGATTACGGACGCTGAGACTTCCCACGTCCTGCCATCTGTGAGCTGGAGAGCAGGGGAGCCTGTGACATGGCCCAGTCCAAGGCCACAGACCTGAGAACCTGATGCAGGGCTCAGAGTCCAAAGCCCAAAAACCTGGTGTTCTAATATCCAGGGCAGGAGAAAAGGGTATTCCAGCTCCAGAAGAGAGAATGAGTTCAGTGCCCTCTGCCTTTTTGTTCTATCTGGGCCCTCAAGCGATTGGAAGGTGCCAGCTCACATTGGTGAAGGTGATTCATATGCCAGTCTCTTCCAGAAATACCTCACAGCCACACCCAGAAATAACGTTTTACCAGCCATCTGGGCATCCTTAATCCAGTCAAGTTAACACCGTGGCCCTTAGAGCTAGGACCTGGGCTTAAGCAGTGGCAAGCGCGAAGGCTGGTGGCCCAAGCAATGTAGCATTCTTCAAAGGGGGTCTCTGCCATTTATTTTTAGGCACCCGCCTAATGCTCCCTTCAGCGGGCAGGCTGGGTATCACAGAGTCAGGCAATGGCAAAGCAGTCAGCAGGTGATAAACACTCGCCTGGCTAGGCTAGCTGGCCAGGTGTCCCCTCCACCACATATGCAGGAGCACCAGGCCCCAGTGGGAGCATGTGCAGGTTGGACTTGTTGACCGAAGGAGTCTATGTGGCCGCCTTCAGGGTCTTGTGGCTGCCCTGGATGGCAAGGTGGCTAGAGATGGCTGAGTGGCACAGAGAGCCAGGCCCAGCAGAGCCTATCCCACTGGGACTGGCATCAGGGAAGAGAGGCTGGCACCTTTGTCCCCCATAACCTCTTCCTCCTGGGGACTCCTACCTCCCTCCTCCCCCAGACCTGGCCCTGCCTCTTGTGTGTCTCCAACGGTCCTTGTGCACTTCTGCCATGGGTTCCTCTGGGCTCCTCTGTCTCCAGAACAGGGCTCAGCACCCCAAGATGTGTAAGAGCAAGATGAGGTCAGTGGAGCAGATTGGGGGCCCTGAAAGCTCCGGGGGTTGGGAGGGTACAGGGCAGGGATGCCCAGGTGCACCCAGAGCTCTCTTCCTCGCGCTGCGTTGTGCTGCCCTGCAGTTTGCAGAGTGAGTGTGTGAGGCAGGCGGCTGCGTGTCTCGAGCACAGAGCAGAGCCAGGCGCTAGGGAGTGTTTTGTCTAATTGGAGAGGTTGGCCCTGCTCCTGACCCACCTCGCACTTGGGAGGCAGCTCCCAGAGCGGCAGCCTTTGCAGCAAGGTGGCCTGTGTGCGTAACACATGGCCTGGCCAGCCACCCAGTGCCTTGGTTCTTAAGTAGCCATAGCAGGGCTTGGTGTTTGCTGCACGTGCAGTGGCCTTCTCCGTGATGTCAGATTGCTGCTGAGAGTGGGTGACCTCTCCCACCAAGCCTACTTTGGAGAGGACATTGGTAGCAGGTGGCCACCCAGGTCACCCAGGGAGGTGGAGATTAGGACAGCATTGCCTGGCTGCTGGGGCCTTGTGGCAGGTTTTCACCCAACCCCTTTGACAGGGTGGAGAGGGCCCTTCTTTCACAGACTCCGAGGGCCTGCTTTCACTATGTCACTGGGAGATCCCTGCTTTATCCCTCAGGCTGCAGCTGTGGGGAATCCCAGAGTTCAGCCCTTGTCCATCTTGGGGGGGTGGGGGGGGAGGGCTGGGCTAGAAGGAGCCCTGCACAGCGAGCAGGACTGAGCAGCTTGAAGGCAGGCTGGGGTGAGGCCAGGGTGCCCAGAGGCCCTGGGAGGGAGGTTGCTTTGCTAACGCCTCCTCCCTGCACCCGCAGAGCCGTGTGTGCGGCCCCTGCTGAGGCAGGTAGCCTGGACCCACCTTTCTCCAGGGGGAAGAAGGGGAAACTCAGCGCTGTACACAGTTTTGTACTAGACCCGGAAACTGAGCTTGTCCTCAAGTGCAGAAGCACGGTGTGGAGCTGCCTGGCCCCTGCCCTCAGGGCTGCTCTGTGGCATTGTGCAAATTTTTTCCTGTCCTGCTGTTTTGAGGTCACAGCTGACCTGCTCCCAGCTTGTCCCCGTGGCCACATGGCTCTAGGCACTTCTTCAGCCCTCTTCCTAGTCCTGCCCAGAGAGGCCTTTGCTGTCTTTGGTGACATTTCACAGCACATCTGTCAGTCTGCGTTGGGGGCATCCTTTCGCGAGAGCATCAGGAGGGTGGAGGTGTCCTGGCTCCCTGCAACTGCATGTCCCGTCCCTGAGTATCAGGTGGCGGGTGGTTAGTCCTCAGCCCCATGAGAGCCTGGTGGTTCTTCTTAGGCAGGCGGCAGGTTGGACGTGTTGGGCAGGCTTCCAGGCTGTGGTCCCTCAGAGTCCAGAGTACCAGCACCAGCCAGTGATTCCTGGGGCCTCAAGCGTCCTCCCATTACTATGCCTCTCTGGGGCCCACTAAGGGGCCAGCACCATCTTGAAGGGCAGCCACACACAGGCTCTGCCCTGTGGTCCTGACCACAGTGCCCAGTGACGCCCGCTTTCTGGGGTGTTCCTGAGGGGCAGAGCTGGCTTTTGCTAGGAGGTGGGAGTGTCTTCTGATTGGAGATTGATTTTATTCTAGGGGAGGACCAAGGGGCGAGAGCCCTGCTGTCGGCCTTTCCTGCTCTCAGGCTGAGCTGGGCCTCTGGAGCTGCTCCCATGGGGAGAAGCAGACCAGTGTGCCGTCTGCCCATCAGTTCTGTTGTCCATACAGGCTGGTGGAGGGGAGGGCCACAGAGCCCCAAGGACACACAAGGCCATGGTGTCCGTGAGTGCCCAGTGACCCCACCCTGCTGGCCACAGGAGACCCTACACGTGCATGGCCCTGTGGGTGAGAGGCTTCAGAGGCTGGCAAGCCTGCATGGGACACCCCTCCTGTCACGCACGTGCCCACTCATACTCACTTGCAGGCTACCAGCAGCAGTGACTCAGGAGCATTCTGGAACAAGAACTTCTTTTTTCCTTACAAGTGGTTGGCACTTTGGGACGTTTCCTCCCATTTCACATTCCTTCATACTCGTCCCCTTTAAGAACTGAGCAGTTTTCCACTTGGTGGCCGGCCACTCCTCTATCCCCAGCCCGCAGAAGCCCTCAGTGGGGCCAGGACATCAAAGGAAATGTGTTTCCATAGAAGATCTGCTGTCACTGCAAAAAAGGGAGGGCAGCCTAGAGCTGTGCAGGCCCTAGGGACCCCTGCCCTGCACACAGGGGTGATCAGAGCCTTAGGACCCCCAGGGACCCTTGCCTTGCACATGGGAGCAGTCCCAGGGGCCTTACAGAGAGGTTGCTCAGGCTAGGATCTATGGGCCTATCACCCAAGGTGTGCAGGCACCCAGACTGCTCAGGCAGCTGTCCTTCCTGGAGAAGAGGGCCCTGGCTGTTGACATGAAATAACTTTCCGTTCCCCCTCCCTACCAAATCCAGTGTCATACAGGTTTTCTCCTAATGTTCTAAGAGTTTTACAATTCTAGCCTCTGGTTAGATCGTCAATCCGTTTGGCGTTAATTTTTGTATGTAATGTTAGGTAAGGGTCCAATTTCATTCTTTTGCATGTGGAAATTCATTTTTCCCAGCCCCACTTATTGAAAAGTCTGTTCCTGCTCCATTGAATGATCAGGGCACACACATTCAGTCCATCACAGTGCCCTTTATTGTGTTGAGGTAGTTTCCTTTCATTCTTGTTTTGTTTTTTTTTTAATTTTGTCAAATGATGTTTCTACTTGAGATGATCACATGGGTTCTCCTCCACGCTGTTAGCATGGTATATCACCTTGGTTGATAGTCATACAGTCAGCCCTCCGTGCTTCCCAGGGGTAAATCTCACGTAGTCTTGATATATAGTCCTTTTTTTTAACATGCTGTTCAATTCCATTTTCAAGCATTTTATTCTAAGCATATATGTATCAGCATTCATAGAGATACTGAGTATGTACTTTTCTTGAAGTATTCTAGGCTTCGGTAAGAGGTTAATGCCTTCTCATAAAATGAGTTAGGAAGTGTCCCTCTGCATCAGTGTTTAGAAGAGTTTGGGAAGGATTAGCGTTAGTTCTGGGAGTCCTGGTATGTACTGGGAGCCTAGCCAAAGCCTTACAGTCAAGGACTGCCTTGTGGCCCCAGGGGAAGCCTCCACAGGGCTAGGCCTGCCTCCTCCACTGTGAATGGAAAGGAATAGTGTCTCCTACCCAGAGTGGGGTGGGAACCAAATGAGCCAGTAGGTAAGAGTGTGGCTGTCACAGGGGAGGCACCGGGGATGCTGACTGTGCCATCAGCCATTGTCATCACAGTAGTTTCAGCAGCTCCATTGTCCTACAGAGGAGGGACCTGGGGCTCAGGGGGCACTGGATCTTCCCAGGGGATACAGGTGATGGTGCCTTGCTGGGCACAACCAGACCCCTCTGACCTCAGATGCCTCCATTCCCCCCTCACCACAGAAGAAAATCAGAATGGGAGAAGTGGGCTTGGGGGCAGGTGTCACATTCTGCTGAGCCTCAGAGCTGGGTTTCATGGCAACCACCTTCTGTATTTTCATCATTCCTCCTGGAGCCCACTGGTGAAACCAGGGCTGTGTCTGTGGAGAATCAAGGCAAATGTCGCTGAAGGAAGGAGAGGGCAGGGCCCCTGCCCACCAGGAGGCATAGAGTTTAAGCCCGCCAGCTTTGGGGCCCAGGAATGCTGGTGTCACTGTGAACCTATGTCCCTACGGTGCGCTCAGCATAGACCCCCAACCTGGGGCCAGGCCATACCCCCAGGAGGTCCAGCAAGGCTGGCTCAGCTTCTCCCGGCTCATAGTCATTCTGTGGGCGGGGGCCGACCACAGGACTGACTGGGCCCTGTGTGGCCACAGGCACTGCTCAGACACCACTTTGCTGCACGCCTCCCCTCAGCATTCACTTCCCAGGCTAGTTGTCATTCCACCCTTTCTCAGCCCAGGGGCAGCCCAGACACAGGTGTTGAGATGTAACTGTGACTGGCCCTGCCTTTATGTTGGTCCAGTGAAGTGTAGGAACGCGTGGCAAGGGCACAGACCCCACTCTCACAGCCCTGGGACCCTGGACTTGTGGCCTCGGCTCAGGAGGCTCCTGGGCCTGGGGCTGTGATAGACTTTGTGCTCCTGTCTTGGAAGGCGTAGGGGGTGTCGATGGCCCAGCAGGCAGCTGGGATTCGCACAGCCCTGTGTCTTCCTGCTTCCTGTGGTCTGGCACACCCAGGGCGTCCAGGGCAGGTGTATAGGTGGAGCCCCTGAGGCCTGGAGGTCACACTCTCCAGACTGGGTTCGGGCCGCACTTTCTGTTCCCTGTTGAAAGAGGCTTTGGAAACATATTCCTCCTTCTTATGAGAACCTGGGAGCCCCGGCAAATGGGTGCAAAGATGGCACCTGCCGGAAGGGAATGTGGTGGGTGGGCTGTCAGCTACTCTCATGGCGCCTTCTCCTTCTGGGTCCCCTGGGTGCCCCCTTCATATCCTGTCCCACCCCACTTGGCAGATGGCTACACACCCCCTGGGATTGTGGCTGCAGGAAGCAGGGAGGGTCTCTCCAGAGTCCCTAGGGGCTGTAAGCTGCTGCTACTCTCCCTTCAGCCCAAGAGACCCTCTCCCCTCTGGGTGGAAGAGCCATGCTTTCTGAGAAATCCAGAACCACCCCATTGTTTGCGCAAGGAAAGTATCTATTGGGTGGTGACAGCCACCACAGTTATCACCACTGACTTGTCTTGTACATGTGATTTTAGGAGCAACTGTCAATGATGGTTGGTCACCTTCATTCCAAGCCTCAAAGCCTTAGCTGTTCACTAAGTCCTTGCTCTGCCCCAGCCCCGTGCTGGCCTGGGAGGCAGCTAGTGGGGACCCAGCATGGAGGCGAGCTAAGCTGGCAGCAGCTCTGCCAGGCACAAGGGACAGAGACCCACCCCACACTGTATTTCCCTCTCATATGGGCCTGTGGCTCCTGCACACTGGGTCACACACAGACTGGGAGGCAAGGGTCCTACGGCTGCCTAAGGGTGGTCAGGGCACTTTTGCAGCCAGAGTGGGAAGAAGGCTGGGGAGAGCACCGGGTCAGATGGGGTAGACCAGGATGGGCTCAGCCCCTGGCACTCTTGCCCCAGGTGATGGTGTGCACCCTTCAGAACAGTAGAGTTGAGTGGGGCGTCTGTGACACAGGCTGGGACCTCAGTCCCGAAAAGGGAAGAGGCCTTGGGTATGCCCCCTTCCCTGCCAGAGCCCCTCAGAAATGCTGAGAGAACCTCAGCCAGGGCAGCCTCTCTGCAGCTGTGCCAGGCCAGGGTGGAGGGAGTCGGCATGAGGGTGGCTCCTGTGGACTCACCCTGACACTTAAATGGGCTGGGTCACCGGGAGTGCCACAGCCTTGCCTGCCCTGAAGCGTAAGTAGACTGATGTTTCCAGGTGGTGACTGGTGGGAACATGCATGTCTGGAGTGAGGCACACTGGGATCTGCCCTTCCAGGGCTCTGCTACCTCTCAAGAAGTCCACTCAGCTTGGCCGGAAGCCAGGCAAGGACCCTGCACTGCAGCTCCTTGGTCTTGCTGTCCTAGGTGGACACCTGGAGTGTATCATATTCTGCAGTCAGGGCACCATGGTGCCCTGCCCCCAGACTCATCCTCTTCTCCCCTGGGCCCTGGCTCCCTCACACTGGTGTGCATGCATCCTGTGTCTGAGCTGGGAGGGTGGGTACCTTGTTGGGCATGTCCCCTCACTGAGGAGGAGCAGAGGTGGTAGCCAGGTAGAGGCTGGCTACAGCCCCCCACCCTGAAGCCATCCTGGTGAGTCAAGGGTCCTGCCCAGCAGTAGCCGCCAGCTGACAGCACCCCCACCTGCCCCTCCTCCACTGTGCAGCCCCCACAGCCCAGTGAGTCACTGTCCCCCTTCCCCATGCCATGTGCTCTGGCCTGCAGCCTGCTGAGGCTGGGCACCCTGCCTGGGGCATACCTCCCTCTGTGGCAGGATACCACCTGGAGAAGGGGACTGCTGGACTGCCACTGGCCACTCACACTGCCTGCCCCAGTTCCCCCAAGGTAGGTGCTGGAATGCTGGCTGGTGTGTGTTCCCCACCTGCTTTTTTTGCAAAGCAGGGTCCCAGTGCTCCTGAATGTGAGGGAGAACTTACTCTCCTCCCGTAGGAGTGAGTGTCGAACCCCAAATTGTTTTTGTCTCCCGGCTGATGTGATGAGGTGTCTGGTGGACACCCGGGCCAGGAGCCCAGCCACAGTAGAACAGACCAGACAGCCCTAAACCTCATCTAAGCCAGTGTCCTTCCAGGCTTGGGCAGCCTGGGATGGCCCCTCAGGTTCTCTCTCCCCCACCTTCACCCGGTGATTCCTAGGGCACTGGATGGGTGTGAAGCTGGGCAGGACCAAGAACCCCATGGTGTGACCCCGTGGTGTTGTCGCTGGGCCTGCCCACTGGTGTCCTCGCCCGGCCCTGCGCCCCGTCCACCTGCTGCCCTGTGCAGCTCCTCTTGCTGACTCCCTCCAGCCCCTGGGAAAGCCCAGGCTCTTCTTCCCACATTCGGGGCCTTCTCCTGAGCCAGGCCTCGCCACGCAGCCAGCCTAGGAGGGAGGAGTTTGGTGGAAGTTCATGAGGAGTGTGAGTTCTGAAGACCCTGCCAACCATGAACAGGGAGAAAACTGGACAGATGGAAAGGAGGGCGAGAACCTCTTATGGGGAAGTGAGCTAGCTTGGGCGGAAGTGCCTGCGTGTGGACGTCCTGCGGGCTGCAGGCCCAGGGCCCTGGCAGAGGTGTTGGCACATGTCCTCATTAGGTTGCCTCCCTGAGTCTATCCAGGGCCTCCTGCAGAAGGGGCCACGTCACAGAAGGCGGCAGAACTGGTACCAGCAACAAGGCACCTGAGGTTGGGGAGGCCCTGCCCTACACCCCACCTTTGGGTGTGCCCTCACAATGCCCTGTCTGCCCCAGCCGGGCTGTCAGCCTCTGGACACCCTGGGTCGTGCAGCCAGGGGCTCTCTCTCGGGCCCACTGAGCTCACTTGGAAGCCCGTGCTCTGGCTGACATACTTGCTGAGCTCACCTGGGGACCTTCCTGCCCGAGGCCTGGTCCCAGGAGGCACAAGCAGACACTAGCAGGACACAGCCGAGGAGACCGAGAGACCGCTGCTTCCTCCTACTGCCCCAAACCTCCCACCTCTCTGAGAGCAAACCCACAGCCTTAGTGGTGGTGCTGGGGGACCCAGGCAGGGCCAGGGGGAGAAGTAGCTCCTGCTCCATGGGCAGGGTTCTGACCAAGAGGCAGTGTGCACAGCCTTCAACCCGGTAATGCCGAAGACAAGGATGGAAGAGGGAACTCTGCTGGGCCGTGGAGCCCCTGGTTGCTCCTTGTTTTACCTCATCAGCTGAGACACCCCCCTAACCCCCCATTCGTGGAAAATTGCTGCAGGGAGCGTCTTAGTCCCTGTCCTGGTCCTGATCCTAGAGGGAACGCCTCCCACTCTTCCCCATGAGGACTATGCTTGCCCTAGGTGTTTGGAATACTTGATCAAATTAAGGAAGTTCTAGTTCTGCTTCACTGAGAGTTTTTATTAGCAGTGGGTGTTTAATGTCAGAACTTGTACCTGTACTGAGATTTATAATCTGTTGATGAGATGAGTCACAAGTATGGATTTTCTCATATTAAACCTCCCTTTCACACCCGATATAACCTGACATATTGGTCATAGTATAATTAATGTCTTATGTGCTCTACCGGGTTTGATTTGCTAAGATTGGCATTTGGGACTTCATGTGTATATTGTGAACTGGGAGCCAGGCTGTGAGTTGCCTCCCTCTGTGTGTGTCTAATTGGGGGATCAGGGTTACCCTGGCCTCTTAGAAGGAGCTGGGGAGTGTTCACTCTTCTACTATGGTCTGGAAGCGTTTTCATAAAATTGGTTAATCTGTTCTTATAAAATTTGGTGGAAATAGCCTGGCATTTTCTTTATAGGAAATTTCCCCCAGCTTTTTCTTTTGAAAAGTTATCAAACTTGGGAAGTACCGTATATACTTGAGCATAAGCGAAGTTTTTTCCGGCACAAAATTTGTGCCGAAAAACCCGAACTCGGCACAAATTTTGTGCCGAAAAAACTCCGCTTATACTCAAGTATATAGGTAGTTGAAACAGTAGTAACATGAACCTTACACCTTTAACCTAGACTTCCTGCTTGTGAACGTGCTCATACCCGTGTGCTCTCACTCCCTCTGTGCATACAGATGGTACCCAAAAATGTGTACACATTTTAAGAAAAAAAATATGACTTAGTAAAACTTAAGTCATATTTGACTTCTGCAATTATAAGAGGTGCTCACCGTGACTTCTATTCATCTTTTGTTATTGGTGTATATTACTATAATTTTAATACAGATACATTTTTGGTACAGATACAGATATGTCTGTATCTATGGATATACATGTACTTACGCGTACACATACATGGACTTACATACGTGTATGTTTTTCCTTTTTAGCAGAAACACTTGACAGTAATCTGCAGGCATTCCTCAGTACTCAGAGGAAGGTTTTTAATTATCACTTTGGTTTTTTATTTACAGGGTTGCTTGTGATCCTTTTATGTTGACAGTTTATGTCGGTTATGTGACTGACAGCTCTTTCTCTTTCTGTCGCCTGCATGCTCTCTTGGTGACCTGTGGTTGGTGAGAGCAGGTAGGTCTGTTCAGCTGCTTCCTCTCTCTCCCTTCTGGCCAGGCCAGGCTTGGCTGGGCCACTCTTCATGACTGAAGTGCTGTGGAGTTCAGGTGGCATAGTGTCCATCCTGGATGCCAGGGGGGTTCCTTGGGAAACTTGGCACGGCCACACAGCCCTTGGCAAGTGGAGATCACTTTCTTTGTATAGATGGTGGCATACTTGGTTCCTGTGGGTACCCTGCACTGGGTCTAGAGGCCCTGCACCTGTGGGATCGGTCAGCAGCACGTACACACCAGTCACGTCGCATATGAAGTCAGACATCTCTGGTGTCCGGGAGGCTTTGGCTGCAGATGACCTCCCGAGCCTCAGTTTGCCCATCTGCAAAGGAGAGTCTAATAGTGGTGGCCAACCATACCAGGAGCAAGTGACTGTCAGGACTCACTCCCCTTTGCAAGTGATGACCACAAAAGCACCTGATGGGGGATCTGGAATTGGCCAGGGGGTGGAGGTTCTGAAAGTTCTAAAAGGGTCAATGTTCCACAGTCCCCAGGATCAAAGGTCACTGTTCAGGTGACAGTCTCCCAGCACATCACCCAGATTGTTACCCTCCCTGGCTCACCTGGCTCTCACAGCTCCTATAAGAGAATCAAATTAGATCAAGCATGTTAACTGCATGTTTGTTTCTTTTGTTTTGTAATATGCACTAGGTTATATAGAATTAGAAAAATACAGGAAAGATGAAAGAAAAAGAAAAAATTACCTAGGGCACCCAGCCAGAGGACAGGCTGTCTTCATACTTCCAGCATTTCTACTCCATCTCTCCTTATCTGCGTTGTCCAGAATCGGGATCAGGTTGTATCCATAAGGTCTGATGTGGCACTTTGGTTTGTTGTGCACGCAGAACAGGCCTCCTGTGTTCCTGCAGAGTCCTCAGAAGGGCTGTGCTTCCCTGTTGCCATGGAGTCTCCAGCTACAGGTATCAGGCTGTGCCCTTGCACCCCCATGTCAGGCCCTGAACACAACCTTACTGGCAGACATCATTTCCTAGCTGGGCATCTGGACCACACACCTGGCACTGCCTCCAGCCTCCGTGCAGCCCTCCACATCTCCTTCCTTGGGCCCAGGCAGCCACAGCAGGGCTGCAGTTGCAGGCTGTGAGGACACAGGAGACATGCGATTTGAGTCCCAGGCAACAGCCTTAACAAAGGAGCAGAAGTTGTGAGCACCAGAGCTCTTGGCCAGGACAAGAGGAGACCAAGGCTTTGCAGGCAGGTTCCAGGCCAGCACACGGCCTGACCACCCTGTGTCCAACTCTATGCTTAGTGAAGCAGCAGGGCACTGTCACCTTCCCCTGACCCTGAGGTGTGATTGTGTGCGTTCAGGTGGAAGTGACATCTTGCCTGCCGGGCAGGCATGAAATATAAATGGGCAGCCCCATGAGGCCCTCTTGGCCTGGCAGGAGTTTGGGAGGGTCAGGAGGGCAGGGAGGCAAGGATTCTCACTCCCCCTCCCCCCCCACACCCTGCTCTCAGGAGGCCCCTGGGCACAGTACCACTTCTGACATCCGGTCAGCAGAGTACAGGCTTAGCTTCCACAGCCATACTGAGCTCTGGGACAGTAGGCAAGCCCCAGAGAGCCATCAGCCCATCTTCCCTGTGTTGAAAAGGTTGGTGTAACCTCCTGCTGTGGTATCCCCTGAGTGGGGTTTCCAGAGCCTCCAGCAGCCTCTTGCCTTACCTCACACCTGCCAGGTGGGTGCAGTTATGGGCCTCACACCCCAACCCTCTGCCCAGTCCCCTGTGCACCTCACATCAGTGCTGTCAGAAAAACAGCCCATCCTGGACAGCCTGGTGTGGGTCTCATTCACCCTTAGCAGGCACAGGCTAGCTGTCTTACACACAGCTAGGAAGGGGCCTCTGCCCATCCTTCATGGGGGGAGCACCCAGGCTCTGGGTGTGTCTGCAGATGTGCTCTCAAAGGGGACCACTGGTCAGTAGTGGAGAGTGGCTGGCACACAAGCCAGGGTCAGAAGGGCACCGCAGTCCTGGGTTAGAGCTTCCTCCCAGCTGTACCTTGCAGGGGTGGGGCAGGCATACCCTGCACAGCCCCCAACAGTGCATGTCCACCTGATGATTGTCACTCTCTGCCCAGTGGCCTCTAGGGCCTTGTCAAGGTCTGATTAATTAGCTCATGCAGGTGGGAGGCTTTGAAAGGAAAGCTTTGGGCTTCCCTCAAGTGTGGGGCCCCTCCTTCCTGGTCACTTCCCCCAGGGGAAGATGTAGCATTCCAGGCTCCTAGGATGCATTCAGAGGAGCTACCATCCCCAGGCAGCCAGGGGCACCATGCCCATTCAGGTAGTACCTCAGTTTTTCCATCCGGGTGGGCACAGCTTTGCAGGAGAACAAGGCATCTCATGCCCCAGCAGCCTGCTCTATGCTCCTGAAACATTGCTGACCTTGCTTGTAAGGCAAGCGGAGAATTCCACCTGCCTGCTGTGACTGCAGGCATCGTCAGGGGTGGGGGGCAGGCGAGGTATTTCCTCAGCCTACACACTAATAGGATGCTTTATTTTTATATGTTGTTGTTTTGTTTTTTTTTTAAACAACTTGGTATTCTGAGACAAGGTCAGATAATTTCATTGTTCCCACCACTTAATAATAAGGTCCTGTCCTTGAAACCATGAACTCATTTCCTCCTCTGAGCTGTGCACTTGGGTGATCTATAGTCTGGCCACAGGGTGTGTGCTCTGGGGGACCCCTGCCCGCCTCGCCACCACTGCCACTCCTTCCCTGCCACTCTGCTCCTCGGCAGCTGTGTCTGGAGCACACCCAGCCCTGGCCAGACCACCTCCTTATCCTCCAGGTCGCAGCACAGACTCACCTCCACAGAGGCCCCACCTCTCCTGCCACTTGCTTATCTGGGTATTTGTCGGCCACAGGGGGCCTGTCTGCACCCTGATGGGCATACACCAGGTGCTTGATAGATCCTCCCGTGACAGGTAGAGCCCCCAGGCTGAGGTGTGGTCATACCATCTTACCCTGCCTGGGCACCCTCCCCTCTGCGTTGTTTGGTCTGTGATGCCCCTTTCCTGCTGGCTCACAAATGCCTTTTGAGCCTGGAGGGGGGGTGTTCTGTAATAACTTTGGCTGGGGTGAGGGGGACAGGTAACTGTCCCTGGCAGCACAGGGAACAACTGGCAGAGGGGGAATCCTGCCCATCCGGCAGATTGATGCTGTAGACTCAATTACATCCTCATCCTCCACCCTGGACAGAGCTATCAGATGGCACCAATCTCAAGTGCTAGCTCGGGACAGGTGAGGATAAAGGCTCTCAACTCTCAGCACCACCCCCAGTGGACACAGGCCCACTGAGATGCATTTGCCTGAATTGGTGCCAGGTAGTCCCTGGCAGGCAGGGGCAGAGGTGCCGGGGCACAGGTCGCCTGCTGTCTGGAGGCTTGCTGGACTGGCATCCAGTCAGACCACCCCATGCCCTGGCCTGGGCTCCCCTCATAGGGCCTGCTGGTGCATTCTTTTGTCCTGATAGCCCCTTACCCACAGCAAGGGTCCAGCCTCTGCTCAACAGAGGGTGGGGCAGGGCCACACCACCCAGCCTCTCTGCAAACTCTGCCCATCTCCTGAGACCTTCCTTCATCCTGGAAGCCTTCCCTGCCCCCCATGGCTGTGGCACACAGGGAATAGAACTGGGCCCTGGGTATCAGGTGTCTGTGAGCAGCTTGGCCATGAGGTGGATGAAGGCCTTGGGAGGACTCTGGGCTAAGAAGTACCCAGTGCAGAGTGAGGCAGACCCAGCATCCAGGGCAGGCTGGAGAGAGCCATGTGCAGATTCAAGGGTATGAGATAGAGGGACAGGCTTCTCCCAAACACCCTGGCTGGCCAAGGGGCTACAAGGAGGAAGGACAGAGCCCAGAGAGCTCTGGGAAATGAGACCATCTTTATCCCAGAATCTGGCCACATTCACAGCAGGCTGTCCAGTAGTCAAGGCTTCCCACTAGCCTGGCAGAGAAGGACACACTTGAGAAAGAAAGCAGCTCCCAGACAGGAACAGCCGCGGGTCTAGTGCCCTGGCCTCCCCGCCCTGTGCACACCTAGCTGTGGCCTTCAGCACCACCCACCCTGTGCTCATGTGTAGCACCCAGCAGCGCCTACAGCCTCTCATCCACATTTGACAGCTGTGGGACCTGAGTTCAAATCCTGGCTCTGCCCAGAACAGCATCCTTCGCCTACTGAGCTGTGTCCTCAGGTTTGATGGGACAGCAGCCCCAGGTCCCGAAGCTAGTGGACAGATTAACAGGAGCACACAGTAGGTGTTCATCTCTGTGTGTTCTTCGGCGTGTGCTGCTCATGTTCCCTGGAGACCAGAGCTCAATGCCTAACTTGGGGCATCCTAGAAGCCAGCAGGAAGAGCCACTGGCCAGAGCACTGCTAAGGCCCAGAAAGGCCAGACCCGGGGTCATGGATGAGCGGCCTCCACCATGTGGGCACATCCCCATTCTGACTTTGTGGCCTTGGGAAAGGCACAGCCACTCAGAGACTCGGTTGTTACGGGAGTGGCTGTTGCACCTCCTCCGTGTGGCAGGCGCTGGCTGGCGTGTTCACGGCACCCAGGGTGGAGCACAGGCTGGCGTGTGCCTGTGGGCATGTGCAAGGCAGGGCAGATGGCAGAGATGCAGGGACAGATGGGAACAGATGGGAGGGCAGCAAGAGGAGGTCCTGGGGCTGAGGAGACCAGGGTCTGTCTGAGCACACAGCCACAGAAGCCTGAGAGCAGGTCCAGCCTGGAAACCCACTTCCCAGTGGGAAGCCTCAGTGTCCAGGGGGCAGGCACAGGAGAGTGGCCTCTGACAGGCTGAGGTGGGGGAGGGCGTGGGGCTGCCCCTTGAGCTGAGTCCTGGCCCACCTCCAACTCAGTCCACGCTTGTGTCTCTCAGCAGGAGAGACTGGAATATGGGGTTTATGCCTACAGAGCCCATTTTTGCCATTTTGGTATCCAAACCTCCCACCATCTCAGGAATTGGTTGTGTTTGAACTTGCACCCAGGCTTGCAGTGGGAGGGAATTTTCTGCAAAGGTTGAAGATGCTCCTAAGTTTAGAGGGAGCAGCTGAGAAGCTCCTGGACCTTCATCACGGTGTCTCACAGGGGCCTTGGTGACCAGGACACGGGGCCCAACACCTTCAAGCTCTCACACGGTCCCGGGTATGAGTGGAGGCTACCTCCTTGCCTTGGAGCCCTGGCCCAGGGGTCACCTCCTCCAGGGAGGCCTCCCTGGCCACCCCATGCAGTGTAGGGCCTTGCCTGGCATGGTTGCAGAGGAACCCTGGGACCGCAGGGCCCCTTGCCAGAGGATCTCTGGGATTGCCTGCCTCATCAGGAGTACCTGCTGCTCCAGCAAGCACCCAGCCAGTGGGGAGGCAGAGGTGTGAGCACTGCTTAGACCCTGTGGTCCTTGGCCACCAGGGCAATTCCTGCCCAAGCCTGGACCTGTTGATGGAAGTGGCCCCTGAGCATAGTCACCAAGAGGAACTCACCTTCTCCCCATCCCGCTCCTGGGTGGAAGGGGCTGGAGAACTCTGCCCCCATTTCACCCACAGAAAAATGGGTTTAGAGGACTGGCCTGCTCAGTACACACCGCTGCTGGCCAGAGCTAGGAGCTCTGGCTCTGGGGGCAGCTATTTTGATTTGCTGGGAAAGTGACCTTGGCGCTTACTGCCTGAGTCACAGTGGACAGGGTGCCTGGGCCTGGTGCAAGACCCAGGGATGTGGTGTGTTCAGCAAGTCCTGTGTCCAGGGCTGTAGCCAGGGTGGCTTGGGGCACAGTGGACTGGGCTGGGCAGTACACATGCAGGCTTCCTCAGCTTCTCCAGAAGGCTCGGCCCCTTCCAGGTGGGTACTCCTTGAGGTCACAAGCCTCTCCCTTGGAGTCTCAGCTCCCAGCCTGGGGAGCTGAACTATGTGGGGCCTGTGGAGAGGGGCTGAGACAGTTGCCAAGGCATTGAGGTGTGGGTTTAGGCAGCCCTTCCCTCCCGTTCCTTTCCTGCCTTTGCAAGACACAGCCCTCCCCCCCACCCCCCCACCTCGGGGTCTCCACCCATCTGGCTTCCTGGCAGGGGACAGGAGCACTGTTAGGACTCTGGCAAGCTGTCATCTCAGCCACAGCTCAGAAGAGCCAGCCTAGCTCTGCATGGCAGCATCATCAGCCATATGCCACCTCCAATGTGGGTGGAGCAGGGCAGGGTGGGAACAGAGGGAGGCCCGCCCAGCATCCCACAGCAAGGTACTGCCTCAGTCAGACCAAAGTCCAGGACTTTGTCCCCACGGCAACCCAGGACAGTTGCAGTTTCTGTTTAAAGCCCGTGTTGATGTGTCCTCACATCAGGTCTGGATGTAGCTTTTTCTGTATGCAGACCTCCTGGACTCTGACCTAATTCACTGTGCTTTAAAGGAAATGGGTTGTGATTTTTATTCCCAGTTAAGTGAGAAATCACCCTCTCCGCAGGCTGTGGCTTGGACAGTAGTTGGCAGGTGCCCCCAGCCAGCACCCTTACTGGCCCTCAGACTGTCAAGAGTCAGCCTCTGTGTCCCAGCCTAGGGCGTGGCTCAGTGGCCCAGCAGTGCTCATCAGTCACGCCCTGGGGCCAGGTAGTCCGAGGCCCCAGCCAGAGCCTCACCCTGACCAGCTCTGTGGCCTGGGCTAGCTATTTCAGCTACGTGGACTTCAGTTTCCTCATCTACAAAATGGGAATAATTCATGCCTACAGGGTGTGTCTGTCTGGGCTGATGGGAAAGCACAGGGAGTTCAGTACATTTAATTAACTTGGTTATATCTGAGCCTTTGATGCTGCTAGGCCCCTCTGGCCCCACCCCGGGAGCCCACCCTCTCATCATGCCCACATTCTTTTTTTTGTTTAAACAGAGTCTTAGTATGTCGCCCTCGGTAGAGTGCTATGGCATCACAGCTCACAGCAACCAGCAACCTCTTGGGCTTAAGTGATTCTCTTGCTTCAGCCTCCCAATTAGCTGGGACTACAAGCACCCAGGTAGCCACAGCACCTAGCTATTTTTTGGTTGTAGTTGTCATTATTGTTTGGCAGGCCTGGGGTGGATTTGAACCTGTCAGCTCCAGTGTATGTGGCTGGCGCCCTAGCACTGAGCTACAGGCGCTGAGCCCATGCTCACATTCTTAATGCATTGCCCTAAATAGATGAATTAGGTTCAGAGACAGTTTATTTCCCTACCTTTAAAAAGGAGCCCAGCACAGGCAGACTAGGCTTGTGGTGCAACCACAAGAAACACCAGGAAGCCGGTCTATTTTCACACTAAAAAGTGTAGTTTGTTCCTCGTGGTCCAAGATGATTGCTGAGGCTCATTAGTCACATCTGTATTCCACTATTCAGCAGGAGGAAAACAGGAAAGAAGGTGTGTCTCTAAGGACAGACATCCAAGTCCCCAGGCTTAGTCACAGGCACCCCTGGCTGCACATCTTCAGGGCTTCTGTGCTGTTTCCTAAGCCTATCTGATGGGAGCCCAGGTCCCTATGCTCCCTGGACTCCCTGCTCCTTTCCCACCGTCTGTAACAATTCAACTCACCTGGGTGTTCCAGGGAGCCCCTCTCCACTTTGCTGGAGGTAGGTGGGGAAGCTGGGTACCCCCTGCCCAGGGTCTATGCACCTCTTGTCTGCTGGAGGAGGTGGGGGCCTGCAGTCCTTTCTTGCTTAAGGTGCACAAGGAGCTGAGCTGAGGCTGGACCCAGCTCCAAGCTCAGCCCCCCTTTAGGGAATATGGGATATGGTTTACAACTAACTGGTGACCATGGGGTGGTCACTCTCCTCTCTGGGTGTTAGCCTCCCCATTGTTCCAGCTGGGAGGATCGCCCAGGCCTTCTACTCACAGATACCCATAAGCACCAGCAAGAGGCTGCCCTGGGGCTCTTTCAACCTTGCCTGCCCTAGAGCATCCATTCAGGGGTCTGCCATGCTGAGGCTCAGTCTGCCCTGGGCATCCCAGCCCTAGAGGGGCTCTGGGAGGAAGGTGGACAGGACAACCTTCCCAGGAGGCACACCTGACCAGTGATGCTGTGGGGCCACGCTTGAGACCCAGGTATTTTTGGAAGCAGATTCAGTTCATAAAAAAAAATAATAATAACCACTACTATTCTGCAGACGTCACCAAGAAGGGTCAGCCTTAGCCTGGCATTTTCTGTGCTGCAGTGGAGAGGGGGCTTCCCAGCCTGCTGCTACTGGCTCAGAGCTTGATGATCTGGGATTTTCTGCAGGCACTGGGGAGGGGCTGCCTGCTCTTGAGCTGAGCAGGGTCTGATTCCTCCCCGTGGGGTCAGGTGGTGCCAGGCCAGTGCTGGTAGGGGTGCTCGTCACTCACTTGGGTGGTGGTTCACTGTCTGTGCCACCTAAGGTGAGGTCCCTTCCAGCTGTCCTGTCCCCATGCCGAGTCTGCAGCTGTACCTTCTTAGAGGTAAGGTGACCCAGCTGACAGCCATCTGGCCCCTTCCTGCCACAGGAAGGAGGATGTGTCCAGCCCCACATGAGGTGCTGAGCACTTCTACCTCACAGGGGGAATTAGAGCCAAAATCAGACTTCTACCTTTCCTAAGGAACTAAGCAGGAAACCGGCTGTGGGGCCCTGCCAGGGTCGTAGTCCCCGGGGAAGGGGTGGCACGGGGGCAGCACCAGGGCTTGGGAAGGCCATGGCCCTGGCCAGGGTTGGCAGCACACAGCACTGATGAGGGTAACTGTGGCACTTCATGCTGTGGGTTCCTGGCCTTGGTGGGCTTCTGAAGGTTGTGCCGAGGACCCAAGCTCTGGTGCGGCCCAGGCACAGAGACCCCTTCCCCAGCCCCACGTGGGGGCAGCAATCAGAACAGGCCTAGGGAATCAGGTGCCATCGTTGAGTGCTTCCGAGTACTTAAACATTCCTGGTTTAAGTGTGGGGCCACTTAAACCTGGGTGAGTGTCCTCCCACATCACCCCTCTTGTCTGCTGGAGGAGGTGGGGGCCTGCAGTCCCATCTTGCTTGAGGTGTACCAGCAAGGGGTGTACATCACCCCTCTAAATTTCTGATAACCATTGGAATATGGTTTACAACTAATCATCTAGATGGAGCCTTCATGGTGTGGACTTTATCCTCATGAAGGGACCTTTGGGCCCTAAAAGGCCAGAACACACAGTTGGAGTGGAGGGAGTCGTCATGGTGCCCCCCACCGCACTTCCCCCACCACTCTGTGACCCTCTCAAGCCTGTTCTTATCCTCAGGGACAGAACTGGCAGTGTAGTCTTGTTGCACTGACACTGGCCCCCCAAGGACTCTTCTTGTGAGCCACAAAAAAACCATTTTCTTGCAGTAACCGAGTCCGAAGTAGTGCAACAGTATTTCTTTAAAAAGGCGGCAGGGTGCTCTGTCCTTGTGACTCTAATGTCACATTTAGGGAGCTACAACTCTTTGCGCTGGTAGAAAACTCCGCCTTTGTTTCAGGGTTTGTGTTTAGAAACTTGTGGGTTAGTCTTTTTCAGGAAACACTCCTTGTCAGCCTAGGGGCAGCCTGAGGACGCAGCAGGCCCCGGTGTCCTTGGGGAGGACGGATGGAGGCAGGGCTTGCATGCTGGCCCTGCCGTGGCCCCTGCTAACCCACACCCTGTCCCAGGCAGCAGGGAGGCTTTTGTAATCTCTATCGTGTTTTTAAGTTGTGTAATACGCAATTGCAGACAGTACAGAAATACATAAAGAAAATCTTACAGTCACCCATGTGAGCTTGTGGGTTTCCACTGAACTTTCAACTATTCTGTAAGTTTCAACATTTTTATCATAAAAAGTTGGAAAAAACTTCGTAATCTCCCTATGCTAAGACAGCCATCGAATAACAGTTCATTCCCATCCTGGGTGGTGTCTTTTCTGAGCATATATATTTTTTGCAAAATTGTGACGGCAGAGTGCAGTGGTCCCTGCACAGGTTATCACAGCCATTTCTCCCTGTCTTCAGGTCTTGTTGGCGTCCCTTTGTGCATGCCTTTGGCCTCTCCCTGTGTGTCCGTGTCTCCCTGTGGTAACACTGCAGGGAGCATCCTCTGAGAGAAAATGTCTTCTGGGAGGTAGAAATGCTGTGACAGCCCCTGAGCCCTGGCTTCCCACATCCCTCTCTGCTGTGGTCTTCCTGCATGCCCCGAGCCAGCCCTCAGTCCTGTTTTGGTTGGAGTCCTAGGCTTCTGGAAGGGAGAGTCAGGGGTGGGCATTTGGGGCATGAATTTGGGCAAGGGCAGCACTCTCAGGCAGAGGAGGCAAAACAAAGCCATCTCCAGCCACAGGAGGAGCCAAGGGACAGGTGCCGTGGGCAGCGGTGCCAGTGCCAGCCCTGGCCTTGCACTCCTGGCCTGTCTGAGCCTGTCTGAGCCCAGCTTGCCCATCATTTATTGTGTGAGTGCCCCAGAGACTCCCCAGTTAGCCTGACCCCCGGCCACCCCACCCTCCTTCCCAGAAGGAGCTCTGAGCTCTTCCATTTCACCTGTAAAGTTTTCCCAAAGGCTCTATGTGTGGAGTGGAGTGGAGCTCCCAGGCCAGCTCTAAATTTGTCCCTTAAGAATCTAGACTCTTAAAACTTTGGAGCCAACCACTCCTAGATAGCGCTGTACCCAAGAAGAAAACTCCTTTCTTGCTGCTACGATTGTCCATGATTGGGGGACCCCTAAGCCCATGCCCACAAAAGTGTCAGAGCAGCTTAAGGTCACAGGAAGCATTACACCAAGCGTAATCAAAGAAAAGGCCACGGTGTGTGGTCCAGCCTGTGGGCGGTTGGGTCAAGCTGCAGCTCTGGCAGACTAGAATTATTATTTCACAACACAGAAGTTTTTTTAAAGTTTCATGCTTTGTCTTTGGAATTTGTGCCACCACCATCCTCTGAGGGCCTCCCTGCCCCTACCCAGGACTCAGCTGACCACTTGTCACCTCCTGTCCTTGTTGGTCCCACCCTACCCAGCACAGAGCTCTTGGAACAGTCCAGGTTGGGCCCCTCTGAAATGGAAGGAAAGGCTGAGCCTGGCTAGAGGAAGCCTGTGCGCCATGGCCGCATTGCCAGTTCACAGCCCTTGCTGCTTGCTGAGTACTGTGTGGGGGTGAAACACCTACAACTCGTTCTTCACCCCCCGCCCTTCCACCTGAGCTCTGTTGTTTGTTCCCATAGTAGATCAAGCCCCAGACCCCACTGACTGGCAGTCATTCCATCCAGTTCCCAGGTGACACCAGTGAGCTGCCTGGCTGCCCAGATCTATGGCCAGCTTGTATTGAAAGCAGAGGGACACGGAGCACAGCAATTCCCACCACCCACTGCTCCTGGCCACTCCCAGAAGGGTTGCACAGGCCTTTCCTACGCCACAGCCACAGTTAGCCACCCTCTGGCTGTGTCTGGGTGCTGGATGCTCCCCGTGGCACCAGAAAGGCAGTCCGGGCAATGGAGGCACTGCCTGGGCAATCCCTCCTCACTCTCGAAGGCCTCAGGTGACAGGGACCATCCCAGCATCACCAGGAGACTGTACTGACCAGAGACGTAGACAGTCACGGTGGAGGGACGCAGGCTGGGGATAGACGTGGTAGCCGCCCAGTGGAGCTGCAGAGGTGAAGCCTCAGGGAAGGCCACACATCACACCCACCACTCATGTGGACTGTCCAGGGCAGTGAGTTTCAACCGGTATGCCGTGGCACGCTGGTGTGTTGCGAAAATTTATAAAGACCATTAATTAAATTATTTTCAAAAGAAGTTCAGAGCACACTAAGTATATTCTTTTTTTTTTTTTTTACTCTTGTTTTTGGATCAACGTAATTTAAATGTGCCACAGAAATTTAACTATAGTTGAAGTATGCCGTGAGATAAAAAAGGTTGAAAACCACTGGCCCAGGGCACTGAGCGGATGGTGGTGCAGCCCTGACCAACCTGGAGACTGGCCACCCTCATCATCCCCAAAGGGATGTGGTCCCCCTTCCCTGATGTCCGTGGGGGTCCTCCTCCTTCCTTGAAGTCAATGGGGGTCGTTCCTCCTTTTCTGAAGCCCACAGGGGTCCTCCTCACTTCTTCAAAGCCCACAGGGTCCTTCCCCCTTCTCCAAAACCACAAGGGTACACCCCACTTTCCTGAAACCATAGAGTTTTCCCTTCCCTGAAGCCCACAGGGGTCCTCCCCTCCATCCACTGTGCCCAGCCTTGCTCACTGTAGCATCCTTTGCTCGTAGGAGGGGAGGAGAGAGGCCTGGGGTTCCCTGGGCCCTGGTGGTAGAAGAGAGTTTCTGGCAGGGGGAGCAGTGGGAGCAAAGAGTAGAGGGGTGGGGTCAGGGAGCTTTGGGGGTCCTCGCTGGCTGAGAAGGCTGGTTCACTCGGCCTTCTCAGGTTGCCCTTGAGCGTCTCAGAGTTGTCTGTCCTCCTTTAAACCGTGTTCTTGCCATGAAGTGTGTGGGACATACAGAAGAACCATGCATGTGCATAGGAAATGCAGCTCGACCTTGGACTCGGTGCCCCACTGCCCACCCTGGAGATGAGGATGTGGTTGGTGCCACCTCAGCTCCCCCATCTGTGTATCATCTCATCACCTTTTTTTATGATTTCAACGCAATCATATCGCAGAAAGGGCTTTCACTTATTTTTGAGGACTCGACGTAACACACGTCATCATCGTACTCAGGCAGGTCTTCTTGATTTGCTTTTCCCTGCCAGGTCTTACTCGTCAAATTTGCCTGTATTGTAAGTAGCTGTCGTTTGTTCGTTGTTATTGCCTAGTAAAATAGGCCACCGTTGGTGCTTGTGCCACTGTGGCGGACGTGTGAGGGAGCTGCCAGCGCTGCCGCAGTCCATCCACACCTCCTGGCACGTGACAGGGTTTGTCAGGGATATGCGCCTAGGAGGGGACACGCCACATCTCAGGTTATGTGCACCTTCAGCCTCCCAGTGAAGACGCTCGCGCTAACTGCCCTGTAAGCAGGTGGCAAGAATGTTGCCCCATCTGATCACGAAGTACCTCAGAGTCAACCTATCAGGCTTGGAGACCATCTCAATAGCATACTTCTTGGAATGTGTGAGGATGTTATTTATGCTCGGGTTTCTGTTCGAACTGTCCTGGATGCTTGCAGCGCCCACATTAGGAATAGCAATTGTGCACCTTCGTTTTCCTATGTGAAACACTTGGTAAAACTGGTTCTGGGAAATCTTTCTGCGGTAAGCTACAGTTGCAAAAGTAAATGTAGTCATATTTTTAAATTTAGTACCATATCACAAAATTTTCTTTAAAGATACCATATAGGTAGCCTTTTCTCAGTAAAGACTAGAAATGGGGAATTTAAAAAAAAAAGGAGTGTTACCCCATGTCCGTGTCCACGCTTACAGTTGCCAGACTTGGCTTTCTCACTACTCCAACAGCATAACATGGCATCACCTTATCAACGGGGTGAAAACGCAGTGGAGCATCTTTCTATATGCTTTTTTGGCCAGTTACTTCATTACTTTAAATTTTTTTGGTTAATTTATACACATACTTTAAGACAAATAATTCTAATCATTACTTACGATGAAAACCACTTGCAGCTGCCCTTCATATTCTTCAGGTATTTGCCTCCATGTTTCTAAACAACTTATAGTACTCTTTATTGATATATTCATTTAAGTATTATTTGGGCCAGGCACAGTGGCTCATGCCTATAATCCTGCATTTTGGGAGACAAAGGTGGCAGGATTCCTTGAGACCAGCCTTGGAGCATCCCCAGTGCTATGTGGCTATAGTGACCAGAGACGTAGACCATGCTATCCAACTCCCTTTGAATACTGAAAAGATCAAAAGCCTTTTGATCTTCACAGCCTGGGGTGTGAAGAGTAAAACAAATGCCTAACTCTTCAATGCCCAGACGTCAACAAACATCCACAACCATCAGGAACATCAAGGAAGACTTGACCTCACCATATGCAGTGACCAAATCGTGGAGTGATGGAGATAGGTGACCTTTCAGACAAAGAATTCCAATTAGCTGTCCTGAAGAAGCTCAATGAACTCCAAGACAACACAGAAATTTTGAGCAGAGAAATTTAAAAAAGAGATTGGAATAATTTATTTTTAATAAAGCAGAAACTCTAGAACTTAAGAATTCAGTTGTCAAACTGAGAAATACATCACTCTCTCAACAACAGAATTGACCAAGCAGAAGAAAGATTAGTGAGCTTGAAGACAGGCTATTCAGAAGAGACAAGAAGTTCAAGACCAGCCTGGGCAACATAGCAAGACCCTATCTCTGAAAAAAAAAAAAAAAAATTACTTTAAAAATTAGCCAGGTTTGGTGATGTGCACCTATAGTCCCAGTTTAAGCTACTCAGGAAGCTGAGGCAGGAGGGTTACTTGAGCCCAGGTGTTTGAGGCTTCAGTGAGCTGTGGTTGTGCCACTGCACTCTGGCCTGGGTGACAGAGGAAGTCTTTGTCTTTAGAAGTAAATAAACATTGTTCACTTTCTGTTTTGATAGTTGAAGGTGAAGCATTCCTGTGCTCTCACACATTCTTCTTACCCTACCTATCCCCCATGGAGAGTTAAAGCTCGTGTTTTTATTAAATCAGCAATCTTTCCATCATGATGCTTCCAAAACCATTGTTTACTCCTAAAGCTAGTAGTCTATTTCATTTTCTTTTTTTATATAACTCTGAGTTTTTTCGGAATTAATGATCGCCTTTTTACTTGCTTTGTTTTCCATCTTTGTAGACTAATTTTTTTCCTAAATGATTCCCAAATCTGCTACACACTTATTTCAATGCTGCCTGTCCAGGCCCCCTTTATCCTCGAGCCCTTGTCCCTCTGCTCCTGACAGGCCCAGCCCAGTGCACTGTTGACATCCTGATGTTTCCCCTTCCACAGTGTCTTTTTTCCTTATCCTTGTTTAATAAATGAAATATACATAGTCCAGTGTCTTCCTAAAACAATTCGCAAAAGGTAAATTTCCTAAGCCTTTGTATGTCTGAAAACATCTCTCCTCTCCCACACTTGGTTGAGAGTTTGGCTGGGTGTAAGATCAAGTTGATCATTTTCCCTGTGTCTTTTGAAGACATTGCTCCATTGATTCCTAACATCTGGCATTATGATGGAAAAGCATCTTTTTATTTATAGTTCTTTCTGTCCCCCGCTTCCCTGTGTGGTCCCCTTACCCCACTCTGCACAGCACAGAAGGCACCTCTGGCCACAGGCGTGTGCTTGGCCATGCATGCGTCCCATCCCCACACTCCTGAGGCAGGGTACTTGCTTCTTAAGTCTCAGTGAATTACTCCGGGATTCGGGTCATTTCTCATTGTCTTGTTTCTTGCTCTCATTGTATTTCCTCTCTCTTTTGGAAGCTTTGCTGGTTAGCGCACGGAGCTCAGGATGGACAGGCCCTACTGAAGACTGAAGGGCAGAAAGCCCCCTGCTTTATGGGGTCCCCATTTGTAAGGTGCAGGGAGAACTTTGCTCTGGAGCAGAGAACCCAGCTTCCAGTGGGGAGGGACAGGGATTAGATAGCCCAGTGGCAGGTGTCTGGGGACTTGAGGGCAAGGGCTGAGGACCACTTTGGAGTGTGCAGACTGCTCCTTATACCCCTGAGATGAAAGCCACCCCCCCTCAGCACCTCCAGAGAACACACATTAGAGAGTTGCCCAGATGTAGGGAATGGGTCATCTGGGGGTCTTCAGCACCTGCCCTACCCCCCTTCTGCCCACTTTTGTTCCATGCTCTGTCCCACCTTTCTGCTGATGATAAACCAGACCATAAACAGCTGATGAGTCTGGTGGTATGGGTAGTGGCCAAGTGGACACAGCCAGGCCACAGGATATGGGAGAGACAGAGCTCGGGGTGTCGGGGCAGAGGATGGCCAAGCACAAGCCTGTGGCAAAACATGCCTGCTGTGTTCAGCAGAGTGGGATAAGGGGACCAGGCAGTGGAAGTGGGGGCCAGAGGAGGCCTCTGAGTGTAGATGTGTAAGCACTTACTCCTGAGAGACCCACTGGCTATGGCTGTGTGCACCACGCAGGGGCTCCTGTGCTATTGAGGTAGGAACAGGTATTCTGGGGCAGGCACTATCTGTGGCTAAGGTGTCACCTGCAGAAAGGGGCAGAAACACCACATTTGGCTGCTGACCCCTCACATAGGTTTCAACATCTGCCTAACCCTTTGTCCCACAGGCCGCCTCTGGGGAACTGGGGGGCCCAGGGCACAGCAGTGTCCTGAGCAGAGAAGGGGTGGCACACCCATCTTAACACCCATGAGGGCACCATGCAGCCCTGGAGAGATCTGCTCCTGTCTGGCCTGAGACACAGCCAGGAACAAGGCCACACCACTGGCACCGTGGGTTACATAGAGAGCTATGGGGGTGTGTGGGCCCCAGGGACTCAGGAGGCTTTGGTCAGCGCCTTGGTCTCCCCCAGAGGGAAGACACTGTACTGAGTCTGCTTGCCTGTGTGCAACATTTGCAGTTTTCATTTTAACATTTTGTTGTAAAATATATGACACACTTGGACCAATGCTGCTGACAGGGATACATCTGTCTCTCTGCACACACCTGCTGTCCTGGGTCCCTGCAGCACCTGCAGGAGGCCCTGGTCTGAAGAGTTGTTTAGGCCATGGGCCCATAAAGTTGAGGTGCAGAAAGGGCAGGTGAGGTTACAGGGCTATGACCAGGCACTTTGACAGGTGGCCTGGCTCAGTCCCCCATGGGCACAGGCTCAGGCACCCTTGCCTCCTGTTGGTGCGTACAGGGCATCCTGTGCAGAGGCGACCTCGGCACAGGGGAGTGGCCAGGGGACATGAAGGAGGGAGGGTGCCTCTGATTCTCTAAGGGGACCAGGCCTAGGCAGTTTTTGAAATGAGTGGTCTGTCTCAAGCTCATACTCCCTGATCCCCAGTTTGTTCAGAAACCTATGGGTAAGTTGTTTGCGATTCTTTAAGCCCCTCCAGTGGCTGTATCCTGAAAACGGAGCCCTCTCTTCCCCAAGACAACGCCCCGGGAGACAGAGGGCCCCTTGTTCCCTTCGGCTGTCTATGCATGTGCTCGGACACATAACAACCGAGCCACCCTCCCACCCTCCTTGTCACTGCCTTGATGGAGTGTGATCTGTGTTCACTGAGGCCGGCCACCTGTGCTCAGGTGCCTGCCAGGCGTACTCCACAGGCTGCTCAAACGACCCATCCCTGCCCTCCTGCACAGCAGCTTTGTCTATTAGAGCTGGGCGTTGAGGGTGGAGAGGTCTGAGGTCTGGTGAGGAATGGTCCCTCATGCTGGCACTGAGATGGTGGGGCTAGAAAAGGACCTGGCCTGGCCAAGTCCTAGAGGCAGCAGGGTGTAGTGGTCCCTCCCTGGCAGAGGCTCCAGAGGCACTGCAGGGGTGGGGGAAGTGGAGCCTGTGGCTCAGGTGCTGCCCTGGGTGGGGGATGGTGTGAAGCGTGTCCAGCCCTCCCCCTTGGGAGGGTGCAGGTGCCAGGGGCCCTTCAGAGCATCCTTCTGCAGGGAGACAGACAGGATCCCCTGGAGGGAGATCATATGCCAGTTCCCCTCCCCACCCCCACATTCAGTGCCTACTTGGCATGTGTGGCTCCATGCCCTCATGCTAGCTCTTCAAGCTGCTTGGGAGCCATCGAGACCCTCACCCTACCCATCCCCAGGGCCAGGACTGTCACAGCCCCTGGGGGCCACAGGCTGTGGGGGCAGGTAGCATCTGTCCTGCCATTGAACTGGTGGCTGTGACAGCAAGGGTCTTACCTCCTGAGCAGTCAGGGTCACATGAGCCTGAGGTATGGTGGTGGAGGACCCTTGCCCCTTCCGTCACTTCCTGGTCCTGCTCCTCTGCCACTGGTGCTCCAGTGTGTGTGACACCCCAGCTGTGTGCGGGCATGAGGGAGACAGTCTTGCCCTCAGGCACTCAGGACCCTCCTGTGTGCCCAGGAGCTACCACTGCCAACACAGACGGGCAGTACCTGGCAGGCAGGTGGTAGGTGTGAGGCTGGCTGTACAGAGGCAGAAGCCTATGGGCGCTCCTCCCTGTTGCCCATAGCTTGTCCACACTCTTAGAATCAGCCATGGCCTGACCCTGGCATCATCAGCTTAGCCCTGGTGGGTCCCTCCTCCCCATAACCTGCCAGGGGCACCTCAAGGGTAGAGGGAATGGCATGAGTGCACTTCAGTCTTGCTGTCTGGGAAGTGCCAGGTATAGGGGAAGCTCCTCAGGAGCTTCTTCATTTAGGAGAGCTGATGGAGGTCTGGGGGTTCTCCTGCCCCAGCTCTGGTTCCCCTTGGCCTACAGCCCACCTACCCCACCATGCAGGAGCCAGGAGGAAGGGGCCTTCCAAGAATAACGCAGCTGACCCCAAACACCCCAGGCCATTCTAGGTGCATCTGGAAGCCGCCACCATATTTTATCCACCTGTCCAAGGTGTCCTGATGCCCCCAGGACAGTCATCACAGCAAGCCTGGCAGGGACACAGGTCATCCTGGGATCTTTAACCAACTATCCAACTATGGTTGGAGAGGAGTCGTGGCTTCCCCTGGGGTTCTTGGCAGGACCTGGATGGAGGTGGAGGAGGGCTCACAGCTTGGGACTGGGGGTGCCCCTTGCTGGCCCTGTACACACTCTGTGCCTGGTAAGCAGCACCTTGAGCAGCACAATCCTTGTGCCATAAACAGCCAGTGACAACTGCTAGTCCCCAGCACCTGCAGTTGTGGGACTCCCCTGGGTGTGGGGTGCTTGGTGGCCCCACATCCAAAGCAGGGGAGGTCAGGTTGTCCCTCCTGTGGAGCCAGCAGGCAGGGGGAGCAGGGCTGAGCACTGCAGGGAGCTGTAGTGGTCACCCTTGGTGGCCGTGTGCTGTTGGCAGAGCCCTTTGCATCCTTGATCCCAGGTTGTGAAATGGCCTTTTTAAGAGCTACACGCAGCGGTGGGCAATCCATAGCAGGTGAAGCTGAGGCTCCTGCGGTCGGGAGCCCGCCTCACCCCTCCTTTCTTCTCCTTGCAGGAAGTTCTACTACATAACCCTGCTGCGAGACCCCGTGTCCCGCTACCTGAGCGAGTGGCGGCACGTGCAGCGGGGCGCCACCTGGAAGACGTCGCTGCACATGTGCGACGGGCGCACGCCCACGCCTGAAGAGCTGCCGCCCTGCTACGAGGGCACGGACTGGTCGGGCTGCACGCTGCAGGAGTTCATGGACTGCCCCTACAACCTGGCCAACAACCGCCAGGTGCGCATGCTGGCCGACCTGAGCCTGGTGGGCTGCTACAACCTGTCCTTCATCCCCGAGGGCAAGCGCGCCCAGCTGCTGCTGGAGAGCGCCAAGAAGAATCTGCGCGGCATGGCCTTCTTCGGCCTGACCGAGTTCCAGCGCAAGACGCAGTACCTGTTCGAGCGGACGTTCAACCTCAAGTTCATCCGGCCCTTCATGCAGTACAACAGCACGCGGGCAGGCGGTGTGGAGGTGGACGAGGACACCATCCGGCGCATCGAGGAGCTCAACGACCTGGACATGCAGCTGTACGACTACGCCAAGGACCTCTTCCAGCAGCGCTACCAGTACAAGCGGCAGCTGGAGCGCAGGGAGCAGCGCCTGCGGAGCCGCGAGGAGCGCCTGCTGCATCGCGCCAAGGAGGCGCTGCCGCGGGAGGACGCCGAGGAGCCGGGCCGTGTGCCCACCGAGGACTACATGAGCCACATCATTGAGAAGTGGTAGTGGCGGCTGCCCGGGGAGGCCTCTGGGGTGGGGGGGTGAAATGGGACAGACAGACCAATAGGCAGGGCCCAGCCAGGACCGGCGGGGGAGAGTGCCCCTGACCTTCTCCATGGGAGGTAGACGCGGGGCGGGTGGGCTGGGGGTTCTCAACTGGCTCTCGAAGGGCAGGGTTCCAGGGAGTCGCCGAAGGACAGGGTTCCAGGGAGTCGCCGGCGCAGCCAGAGGAAAGAGAAGGGCCGTAGGCACAGCCACAGCGGGCCTCTGGGAGGAGGCTCACTGCTCTCCTGGCCCCCATGTCACTGGCACAACAGAGAAGGTTTGAAGAAGAGGCACAGACGTGGAGAGAGGCTTCCAGGCCAGGAGCGGGCCCCTCACCAACTATGCACACAGTACTTGCTCTCAGCCCCTCTGTCTCAGCCAGGCACTGGGGAGCTCCTGGTTCATCTGTCTGCAGCTGCCACAGCTCAGGGCCCTCCCTGTTGGAGGCAAAGATGAGCCCAGTCCCCAGGAAGCTCCCTCCCCTCTGTGGTCCTGATCAGAACCCACAGTCCAGCCTCATGCTTCAGGTCAGGGGCCAGAGCAGACCTCCAGGGCATTTACACTGCCCCCATCCATAGCCAGAGTGGCAGCTCTGGCCTCCAGCCAACCTTTGGAGGCGACCCACCCAGGCACACTAGGCTCAGAAAAGGAGCGGTGTCGCCTGCCCCATTCCCATTTTCTGGCATGCTAGAACCTAGCAGGTTGCCCCCAGCCCCATCACTGGGACGTTTGTTCAAGGGCTCAGATCCTACTGCCCCACAACCCAGTGTTAGAAAGTACAAGCCAGCTTCCGTTCTAGAACATGGGACCATAGCTGCTGCTGGTGAGCTGTGCCCAGGGCCATAGTAGTAAGGAAAGGGGGTTCAGGCTCTGATTCTCAGCTAGGGTTGGGAGCTCAGCACTGGGTGGCCTCCCTAGTACCCAGGCACTTAGCCCTCTGCACCCAGCTCTTCTTGCCTTACCACCACCACTCCCAAGGCTGGCTAGCTCTGTCCCCAGCAGCCCCACAGGCCGCAGTGGCCCTATCAGAAGCCATGTCATATATCCATTGTAGGCACTTGCCCTGTTTCCTATCCCTTATGGGCCCCAGGAGGCCAGGCTGGAGTCTCCTCTGCTGTGCTCGCACCTAAGTGACAAGTGCCCCAGACCACACACACCACCCCCTAGAACAGATGTGTATGCAGAGGCTGCAGGCTATCATGGCAGGCTGTGGGCTCTGCAGGCCACCTGGCCAGGGGATGAAGGCTGTAGCTTCAAGAAGAGCTGAGGTGTATCAGATGAGGCTGCTACCCAGGCAGGTGTTGCTTTAATCCTGGCTTGTCTGGCTTAAGGGTCAATTCACCTTGGGGTCCAAGGGCAGTCAGCAGGCTAGGACAGGCCTGCCCAGGGCCACCTCCCAGGTGGGTGTGCCACAGTGGGGAGGCAGGTGCTGAGATTATTTAGTGGTGCGGCTCTTTTAAAGGGAGGTTAGGATCAATGTGGGGGGGGGGTCTGCTCTGAGGCTTCTTATTTGGGGTGGATGCAGTCCTGGGAGGAGAGTGGGGCTTGTTCAGCAGAGCCTAGGGTCTTGCCCAAACCACCTGGGGCGCCATTGCCTCCTGTCAGGAGGTGGGCACCCATCAGTGGCCTGGCTCAAGATGGCCCTCCTTGCCGTGGTCTTCGGTGTATGCCAGGCTGAGCATTGGATCTGTTTTGTACATATTGGAATATGTTTTAACTTATGCCCTGCCACCCCAACTCAAACGCAAGCACGGGTCTCTTCTCAGTCTTTTTGCTGCATTTAGAAAGCAGTCTCATCTCAGGCCAGTGCTAGGCTGAGGTGCCTGGAGACGGCAGTGGCTGGCAGTGCCCTCACCCTGCCAAGTGTCCAGCCCGGCATTTCCCACTCAGGCCGCCTGCTTTGGGGAAACGCTTCTTGTGCCTGCAGCATCTCCTAGACTCTAAGGACTCTGCCTTTGTAGGGACACTTCCCTGGACTGAGGAGACTGAAGCAGACATGCAGTGAGCTTACATCTCAGTCACCAGGACGCTCAGACCTGCAGACATCCCTTCCTAGAGGGGAAGCAGGGACAGCAGAATCGTCCAAGCAACAATTATGTGAACTTTTCGGGAACTGGAACTGTTTAACTTGAACCCAGGAGCATTTAAAGCTTTATTTATTTATAGCTTCTTCTTTTAAAAAAGAAAAAAGTATTGAGAAGAAAATGTTTTGGTTATTCATACAAAAAAGTTGATGATGGAAAAGCAAGTCACAATCATCTAATTGTTTTTGTCTAGGTCGGGAATGAATGTTAGCAGATGAAATAAACCCTGAAAAGGAGCCTCTGGTACGCTGTGGTCCATGGAGACGTGGTAGTTCCCTGGCGGGGCTGCTCCACCCTGATGGGACCCAAACCTGGGTCCTGAGCTCAGGAATGTTTTTATCAGTGGTCTGCCCTGAGGTGCAGATGGCCCAGTGAGAGAGGAAGATTAAGGAAGGTGATGTGAAAGCAAAAGGTGGGACTTGGTCATCACCTTGAACAGTAACCATTTATTGATCATTAATTACAGTGTTTGGGAGGGTGGCACCCAGCTGAGAGGAAGGCTGGTGCCATTTGGCTATACCCTCAGTGACCTATTTTCCCCTCACCTCTTGAAATTTTGAATGATTTCAAATAACAAAGAAGGTGGAAAATAGATCGTGGACACCCGTAGGCTCTTAGCCTAGATTCACCTGGAGGTAACGATTTGTCGTCTTTTGTCCTGTGCTCACACTGTTTATACACACACTCATACACATGAACACTTGTGCTTTTCCAAAACATTTGAAAATAGATTGCAGTCATGAGAGTACTGCCTTCCTAAATCTCCAGCTTATATGGTCTAAGAATAATATCCTGCTACAAACTGCACCCCATTATCATGGCCCCAAAGTGTAACCTCAGTACAAAAACTACCTACTATGCTATTGCACCCATTCGTCCAGGTCCTCCCAGCAACGTCTTCAGGAGGTTTCTGTAGGCCCAGGACCCCAGGGCACTTCATTAGGCATCTCCTGTCACCTTTAACCAAGGAGGATCTCACTTATCCTATCCACCCCCTCCTTTTTCTATCTTTCTTAGCATTGACATTTTTGGCTAATTAGGTGAGGTGGCACAACCCAGTGGACCTTGTGTCCTCCCCTAACTGTCTTGAGAGAAGGAGCCTGCCTGGCCCCTGCAGAACCCCAGCAAAGGGGAGGTCACCTGCTGGCTAGTTCCTGTGACAGGGGCAAAGGCCAGCCAGCACTTCCTGGTATCAAGTGTTTCTGGAAGGATCCAGGCATGAGCAGGCAGGAGGTGGGGTGTAGCTGCCTATAAGACCCCCACCCAGAAAAAAACCCCACTCCACCTAGAGAGTCATCTGTGACTCTGAGTCTGTAGGGAGGGACAGAGAACAGGGTCTCAGAGGAACTGCATTGTGCAGAGACACCCATTCCCTCGACTTTGGCCTTTCCCTGACCATTCGTTTGGGAGTTAAGCCTGGTTCCTCCCACTGGGAAGCCACAATGGACATGTCCTCCATTTTTTAGTAGCTCTGTTTGGCTCTGCAGGGTCAGTGTCATGATCAGAAGTGTAATCAGTCATGAAAACGCATCCCCCAAAACGGGGGTTTTCACCCTCCTCTTGGTTACAGTTGAAGGCCACTCTAAAGTCTACCTAAGCCAAAGACCAGCTTTGGTCCTCCCTAGCCAGCCATCCCTCTGAGGGCTACGCCCCCATCCTGCCTGCTCCTCTGGTCCCCTGGGGAGCCCATACCTGGCTTTGCAGGCCCTACACCACCACCACCTCCCTGCCTTGTCTCTCCCACCACTCCCGTGCCCTCTTCAGTCCTAGTGCTCCAGCTCTGACCAGCCACTCCTCCATGCTCAGGTGGGCCTGCTCCCTACTTCTTTGCCAGTCTTCACCACAGAGGCATGGAGCCAGTGTTTCTCCTCACAACCTGCTCTGGTGGAGATGCGCCTGCACACTCTCCCTGGGTATGGTCTCTGGTCCCCTTCCCAGTGGCACCAACAGGAGCCATCCTCACTCGGCCCAACCCAGCAAGAGTAGGCTCCCCAAGAGCCCCCTGAGAGTATGTACCTGGTCTTGGGGACCTTCAAAGGGGCACATGATGCATCCATGACAAGGGACTCCTCTTCCCAGGAGGGCCTCAGCTCAGAGGTTCAAGGGGACCCTACAAGGGGAAACCTGGTCCCCATGATGCCCCCAAACTTCTCCAGGGGCAGCTCTGCTCTTGATTTGGGCTTTAGAATTCCCCTAGACTGTTGGCTGCCATTGGCTCTTGTGCCCATTTTCTTCCCTGTAAAATAGGAAGGGAGAGGAAGAAGGGCTTTCATCCCAGCCCCACCCCTGTCCTCAGAGGCCATCTCCAGCTCAGCTCCTGGGAGGGCCTGCCCAAAGCAGAGTCCTGGCCCTGCCTCGGCCATTGCCCAGCAAAACCACATGGCCCAGCCCTAGGGACTGTCCACCAAAGGGCCATGACAGTTTTCCTTCCACCTCCACTGGCCAGTGCTATCTCATTCCCTGGAGCACAGTTGGGAGGGTCCCCCGTCCCCCTACTCTCCACCTGGCCCAGATGCCTGCCACCTCCAACTTGGCCCCCACAAGACTATTCCCAACTTAGCCCACCCAGCCGGAGGCTTCTCAACCTTCACCCCAGGCTTCAGGGAACCTGGTTCCCAGAACAGACCCAAAGGAGGGTCTGAGTTTACACAGCACTGCCCAAACATACCCAGAACATGCTCCTTCTCAAGAAATGACCACATCTCTGAAGCGTGATTTACATTTTTTAAAACTCATTCATCTAAGTCAACTGTCCCTCCTGGTTTGAAACAATCTGTTAAGATACCCCATCCTTTTCCACTTCCCCTTCTCTCTGGGTGTCATCAGGGCACTCAAAATGTGACCTGCTGCTACCTCATCTAGAAGGCCATCAGCCTTGGCCAGGACCACCAGCCTCTGTCCTCACCAGCCCCACTGCCAGAGTATCCATCCAGGGCGGGTGGAACTTGGGGTCTTTTTAGCACGGGTGAGGCACAGAGCCTCCTCCTGAGGACTGAGCTCAGCCCCCAGCCCGTAGTCAGCAGGTGCCCCTTGCACCCCACGGTGAGAGGCCCACTCTCTGAACTTGCCACTCTGGAACCTGTCTCCTCCACTGCGGACACTCATCCACAGGGGCTGCAAGCAGAGGCTCCATGGCCCATCTCTGCCAGTGCCCAGCCCTGCCAAAGGCCATGGGCATGCAGCACTGAGGCCCGGTGTCTTCCCCTTCACCTATGCCCTCAGAGTCACCCACACCCCACTTTCTGGTTATCCCCTGCGATGGGGCATCCTCACTGCCCCCATTCTTCTGCGCTACTCTGTGGCCCCTCCAAACCCTGTGATTTCTATGTGCAAGGAAGCCTGGGGACTTTGGAAAACACTTTTCTTTCTCAAACAAAAAGCCGAGCATTCAAGCAAGCCTCTCCGAGACTCCAGGGAGTCGGCTGGGAGCCCGCGGCGCCAGCTCAGCAATGCTCCTTTGTTCCCAGTGGTGCCCACCCTGCTCCAAAAGCCACGATGGCCTGGATTCCAACCCCAGGAGCTCGAGGCAATATGGAGCCGAGTGCTTTCCCCGCTCCCCCTTACCCCCCCCCCAGGGTGTGGCCTTGGTGTGACAAAGCCTTGAGCACAGGAAGAGCTTGAAGGGGCCCTTGGTTCTGGCAATAAAGGCTTCTAGAGGCACTGGGCATCCATCTAACAAAGGGCTGCCTGTATAACCCGCACGTGATTCTTTAGGAAGCAGTTTAAAGCATGTCTGGCCTTGTGTGTCTGGAGTATGTTGAGAGGTGTTGCGTGGGGAGTGGCTTGAAGTCTGCCAGTTTGCAGCTGACACCCCACAAAGGAAGTGATGTTTCCACTTCAAAGAAGTTGACATTCAGACATCAGTGCAAGTCCTGCTATTTGTCCCTGGATAGCTCTTCTCCTCTCCCTCCTTCTCCGTATATCAGTGGGAACACAGCCAGGCAGGATCAAGATTACATTTCCCGCCCAGGCCCCCTTACTGTAAGATGTGCCTTCAACCACCATCGTCTGGCTAACAGGAGATGACACTTGTATTGGAAAATGATCCTGAAAGAGAAGCAACAGGCTCTTCCTCTCTTTCTCCTCGTAATGGCTAGAATGAGGATGTGATAGCTAGAATTCAAGGAGCTATTTTGGACCATGAAATAAAATCATGTGTTGAGGAAGACAGGTCCCTGATGATTGTGGAACAACCCTACCAGCTTTGGGCTGCCTTAAGACTTCATCCAAGTAAGAGAGAAGTAAGTATGTACCTGTTTAAGCCACTATTGCTTGGGGTTTCTGGCACCCTGAACTAAACCTAATGTTAACAGTGGTGGACCACAGGGTCTGGCCACTGAAGATCAAATTGCTGTGAAGAAAACACAGCTGGAGGCTGTAGCCCAAGTAACACTTCCCTTCCCCAACTGCTTGAGATGTGCCAAAGACTGCCCACCTGCTGTTCCCAGCCCCATTTATGTGGAAGCATTAAAATTCATAGAGTGAGAAGGGAACGCTTTCCTTTCGAACCTTTTGACTTTTGAAACATGTATTCAAATCATAAATAGCTGGAAATAAAAACAAAAGTGAAATGTTAGATAAACTCTAAATTCATAATGATGATTTTCCAAAATCAAAAGACAGGGAGGAAGAATAAGGGAACACCAACTTTATCTGGAACATCTTACATATTTTAATTAGAAAATAAGACAAATAAGGTAACAACTGCCATGACTGGGTGACAGGTAATAGGTATGCTTAAATGTTGATAAATAAAAATGCACAGATATATTAGTTAATATTTATAAGTAATTCACTTACATTCAAATATTTTATGGAAATATATAACACATTAATATATAAACAATATACATAGAATAAATCATAAATACATAATAAAAGTCCACATTATTCTTTGTATTTTCTGTATTGTTTTATGTGTCTCACAATAAAATTATAATTTGAAAAAGCCTGTCTGTGAGGCAAGTGCAGAGGCTAAGGTTAAAACTCAAGCTTCAAGCTCCTGAAATGCAAGGCACCCTGACACTGACAGCCAGGTCTAAGAACTTCCAGGTCAGGGGCAGAGGACCCAGGCTGGACGAGAACACCTCAAGCTAAGCAACAAGGGGCTTTGAGCACCTTTTCTAAGTCATTCTGATAGATTAATCATATAGCGATAGTGACACCAGCTCTTGTCCCCCAGCATGGGCCCAACCTTCCTCACACACCTGTGTCTCCTTCACCAGTGCCCTCCTGAGAGGCCTCTTCTCAGGTGCCAAGACAGGGTGCCACAGCCCTACCACATGCAGCACTGCCAGGATGAGGGGACTCCCACTGGGGGACTACATGCTGACATGGGGCCAGACCGGCTACTGTGTGTGTCTGTCCAGCATCTTTGTGGACAGTTCCTGACTCCGTGCCACAACGATTGGCCATGTCATAGGCACATGACCCAATCGAGCCACTCAGATCAGTGCCCCCAAGATTTTCTTAGAGAAACTTAGAGCAAGCAGCACTTCCTCCTCTGTCACAAGCTCCAAGGCAGTGCACTAGAGCCCTTTGGAGCCACATCACCTGGCTTTGGAGAAGGAGTCAGGAGGGTAAAGGTGCCACCCTGGATGCAGGTACCCCTGAGGCCTGTGCCTCCCCACCTTCCCTCTGTCTGCCTACATGTTATTGTTGTGAGTAAGCGACTTGGCTCTGGAGTTCTAACACTAGCATGTGCCTGGTACAGGGCCTCAAGGCAAAGTGAGGAGGCCCTAAGCCTCTACCTGCCTGCTAGGGCTGTCATTCTGCCTTGTCAAGAACCTTTTCTCAAGAGCAAAGAACTCAGAAGCCAATGGACTGGAATTCTTTCCAACCTCTCTTGGCAAAATGTCATTTCAAGAGGCTGAAGTCCAGAATCAGTCTCTACCCATTCTCCTCTCTACAACTGGACACCCTCCCTGGTTTCCTCAGAGTCACACCAACAAACCAACTTGGGGTGCTGTAGTGTTTTCCTGCAGTCAATTATACTGATTTTGGCTCTGATATGCAATGTTTCCTTCTTCTTGTTTGCTTTGGATTTATCTTACTCTTTCTTTTTTTCCCTAGATTGTTGAGGTTGGAGCTTAGATTATTAATTTGAAATGTCTGCTTTTCACCAATATAAGCATTTTCGTGCTATGTATTTCCCTCTTAACACATCTTTAGCTCTGTTCCTTTAGCTGTATTTAATGCTACATTTTCATTTTCATTTAATTCACTTTACATTTTCATTTCATTTGTGACTTCCTCTTTGACTCATGGGTTACTTAGAAGGGTATTTGGTTGCCAAAAGTTTAGAAATTTTCCTGTTATCTTTCTGTTGCTGGTTTCTAGTTTTATTCCATTGTGGTCAGAGAGCACAGTCTGTATAATTTCAATTTCTTTTAAATTTGTTAAGATTTCTTTTATTGCCCAGCATTTGTTTATCTTGATATATGTTCCACCGGCACTAGAAAAGAAAGTGTATACTGGTGTTGGGTGGAGTGGTCCATAAGTGCCAATTAAGTCTGTGGTTGTTGAATTCTTCTATATGCTTACCAATTTCTGTTTAGTTGTTCTATTGATTCTTGAGAGAAGGACATTGAAGTCTCCAACTATAATTGGGTATTTGTCTATTTCTTTGTTCAGTTTTGTTTCACATATTTTAAAACTATCTTGTCATATATATGTATGTGTGTGTATGTATATATAAATATATATATATTTATCTTTATATATTTATATATTTACATATAAATATATATATATTTATATATATATATATATATATATCTCCTGCTTTCTTCTAATGTTGCCTATCTTGTTTTATTTGAAGTGAGCATAGGCAGCATAGAAATGAGGCATGTTTTAATGTCTTATTGTTTCTTTCCAGTTCAGAGTCCTCTCTGTAGCAAATCTTTTTTTCCCCCTCTGTTGCCCAGGCTGGAGTACAGTGGTACAAATATAGCTCACTGTAGCCTCATATATGTATGATTGCAATGTCTCCTTGGTAGACTTTGACTATTTTAATATTATAGATTGTCCCTTACTGTCCCTGGTAATTATTTTTGTTCTGAAGTCCACTTTCTGATAAGCCACTCCTGCTTTCTTCTAATGTTTGCCTATATTGTTTTATTTGAAGTGAGCATAGGCAGCATAGAAATGAGGCATGTTTTAATTCTGCAAATCTTTGTCTTTTAATTGGTATTTATGCCATTTACATTTAATACAATTACTGATATGTTAGGTAGGGCTAAGTCTGACATTTAAATTTTTATTTTCTCTTTGTTCTTTTTCATTTTTCTGTTTTCTTTTTCTTGCCTTGCTATGGAATGTTTGAACATTTTTTTAGAATTCCATTTTTATTTATCTGTAGTGTTTGGGGGTATATCTCTATGTATAGCTTTTCAATGGTTGTTCTAGTATTACATTATATATGTATATATGTGTGTGTATATATATGTGTGAAATTTGTCACAGTCTATTAATGTCATCATTTTATCAGTTCGAGTAAAGTATAAAAACCTACCTCCTTTTATGTTTTTTTCCCTCCCAGTTTATAACTATCTTAATATTTCTTCTATATATATAACATCAATGTTATAATTTTTGCTTCAACAATCAGATGTAATTTGGAAAACTCAATAAGAGAAGGAAGGCCTATTGTATTCACCTATATTTTTGTTTGGCCGTGTTCTTTCCTCCTGGGCATTTCAGGCTCATTCTTTTATTGTTTCTTTCCCCCTCTGTTGCCCAGGCTGGAGTACAGTAGTACAAATATAGCTCACTGTAGCCTCAAATTCCTGGGCTCAAGTTGTCCTTCTACTTCAACCTCCCAACTAGCTGGGACTATTGGTTCTTGGTACCACACCTAGATAATTGGGTTTTTTATTTCTTGTAGAGACGGGGTCTCAATATATTGCCCAGGTTGATCTCAAATTCTTGGCCTCCAGTGATCTGCTTGCCTCAGTCTCCCAAAGTGCTGGAATTATAGGAGTGGGCCACCATGCCCAGCCTAGCTATTCTTTTAAGATGGGGGTTCTGATAACAACTTCTATTCTACCCCAGCTCCTCTGTACCAGCTTTGCAGGTAAGACACTTACTCTCCCTGAGCATGTGTTTCTACTGTAAATCACAGGCTCACAGTGGATCTGAGGTCACAAGTCATAGTTGGAGGGATCTCCCAAAGAGGCCACATCTGAAAGTCTAGATGCCCACATTGTACCTTTACATCCTCAGATCCTTGCTCAGAGTCTGCTTCCAGAATCAAAAACTGGCAGCCACCAGAAGCCGTTCCCATGCTGCTGCTCCCTTGCCAGAGTCCACAGGCTATGGAGGAAGCAGGCCTCCCTCACACGTCAGCCTGGGGCCCAGCCACAAGGCAACCAGGGCTCTGGCACTGCCAAGTGTGACGTCTTCTCCTTACTCTGGGACTAGGACAGCCAAGAGCCTCTTGGGCCGTTCTCTGCTCTCTGCCGCATCACAAAAGGCCCCTTCTTCACCCCAACTTATCAGGGCCAGGTCCCAAATAAAGGGTAAAGGGTGTGTGTGTGTGGGGGGGGGGTAAAAAAAAATCTAGTTATGCCTGCTGGATTCCTACCCTCCAGCCTGTCTAGCTGAGAAGACACATTCTCTTAGGAGGGAAAACCGCAGGCGGAAGGTTCATGCTGTGCATGGCACATGCTACATACATGCACATGTTCTATTCTCACATGCTGCACAGGCCTTGTGCTGTGTGTCCCATATATCATTGTGTCATATGTCACCTGCTATACATATTATATGCTATGTGTTACTGGCTATCCAGGCATAATTTCATTACTTGTTACTGTGACGTGTGTGTTACGTGCTAAACATGTGGACATGCCATGTGTTACATGCTTTACATGTTATATACAGTGTATGTTTGTTACACGCTATATATGTTGCGTGCTTTGCATGCCATGTACCTTCCGTGTTGCATGTGACTCCTCACAGGCACCATCTGGCCTCCCTAGAAGGGGTGTTGCTGGCCTCATCTCTAACTCTGAGCTGCCCCTGGACCCAAAACTGCCTGCCAAGCTGCTGCTGAGAGTTCCCAGGCCAGCTCCAGCTCCCTTTAGAGGAGAGGCCGCCTGTGATGCTAGTGGGCTCTGGCCAGGGCACAGCCGGCAGCAGGGGACCTTTGTTCTTTAAATCTGTTTCATTTGAATGTATCATGATTTGTTTATTCATTTCCTATTGTTGGACATTAGATGGTTTTGAGTTTTACCTATTTGTAAATAAAATTGCTATGAAATTCTTTATTTAGACCTATGTTTTCATTCTTCTGGGGTAAATAAGAAAGATAGAATTTCTAGATCATATAAAAGTGCATTTTAACTTTATAGCAAACTTCCAGTTTTCCCCCAGTGTCCTGCACCCTTGCCAGCTTTTTTTGACATCAGTCTTATCAGTTTTAGTCAGTCTAGGTGAGTAGTGTGATTTTATTGCAATTTTTAAATTTTATTACTCAGATAAGAAACAACGTTGAGCACTTATCTTTTTGTGATATATGTCTTTTGCTCATTTTTTAAAGATTATTTTTAACTGGTGTATTTAGACCATGGCATTCAAAGTGGATATTGGTAAAGCTGGACCAACATCTGCCACATTTGTTACCATTTTCTGTTAGTTGCCCTAACAGTTAGTTCTTTGTTCCTATTTTTCTCTTCCACTCTTTTTCCATCATTTGTGTTTTTAATTGAGATTTTTTTACTCTATTTTCTCTCCTTTATTAGAATTTCAATTATATCCTTTTTAAACACTTTTTTTAGTGGTTGCCATAGAGTTTGCAATATATATTTACACCTGATCCAAGTCCACCTTCAAATAACCCTATCCGGCTTCATGGGCAGTGTGAGCACCTTATCACAAAGTGATCAACACTGCTTAGCACTACTGCGTGCTCACTCCTGACGCGCACCATTGCTGTCATTCATAGCACATGTGTATGTGAGTATGAAGTGTGTAGCTGTTATCTGTTAGGTTAGAAGTAAGAAAAATAAAAGTTGCTTGTTTTTTTTTGTTTTTTGTTTTTGGTTTTGAGACACAGCCTCAAGCTGTCGCCCTGGGTAGAGTGCTGTGGCATCACAGCTCACAGCAACCTCCAACTCCTGGGCTCAAGCAATTCCCTTGCCTCAGCCTCCCAAGTAGCTGGAACCACAGGTGCCTGCCACAATTCCAAGGTTTTTTTGTTTTTTTTTTTTTTGGTTGTAGTTGTCATGTTGTTTGGCAGGCCCGGGCTGGATTCGAACCCGCCAGCTCTGGTGTATATGTGGCTGGCGCCAAGCCTAAAAGTTTTTATTAAACTTTCATTTTCCTTCTTTTCTGTGCTTCCTTTCTTTATGTAGATCTGAATTTCTAACCCATATTATTTTCCTTCTCTCTGAAGACGACTTTTAACATTTCTGACAGTTCTACATGCATAGATATCATATTCCCTCATTTTTTGCCTGAGAAGGTCTTTATTTCTCTGTCATTTATGAAGGATAATTTCACGGGCCATAGAATCCTGGGTTGATGGGTCTTTCTTTCAACACTAAATATTTCCCTCCACTCTCTTCTTGTTTGCATGGTTTCTAAGAAGTCAGAGCAATTATGATCTTTGTTCCGTATAGGCAAAGTGTTATTTTTTTTAAACCTCAGACTTCCTTCAGAAATAGTTCTCTCTGATTTTCCATAGTTTGAAAACGATATGCCTGGGTGTGAGGATGGGGGTACTTTTTGGCATTTATCCTGCTTGGTGTTCTCTGAGCTGCCTGCATCTGCGATGTCTGACGTTAATCTGGAGGGAAATTCTGTCATTATTGTTTCCATTATTTCTTCTTTCTCTGTTTCTGGTGTTCCCATCACACATATGTTACACCTCTTACAGTTGACCCACAGTTCTTGGATATTCTGTTCTGTGGGATTTTTGTCTTCAGTTTTTGTTCTCTTTGCTTTTCAGCTTTGGAGATTTCCATTGACACACACGTAAGCCCAGAGATGCCTTCCGCAGCTGTCTCCAGTCTACTAATGAGTTTATCGAGGCATTCTTCCTTCCTGTTACAGTGCTTGTGATCTCGAGCATTTCTTTTTGATTCTCTCTTAGGAATTTCACCTTTCTGCTTATATTACACATCTGTTTTTTTCATGCTATCTGCTGTATCCATTAGAGTCTTTAGCATATTAATCATAACTGCTTTAAATTCCTGGTCTAATCGTTCCAACATTCCTACAACGTCTGCTTCTCCTGCCTACTCTGCCTCTTCAAATTGTGTGTTTTGCCTTTGGGATGCCTTGTATGTTTTTCCTGCTAACTGGGCATGGAGTGCCAAGTGAAAGGACCTGTTGTAAATGGGCCTTTGGTGGTGAGACAGTGGTGATGCCTCAGGGAGGGGACGTGTTCCCCTAGGACTGGGTCTCTTTGTGAGCCTATCCCTCTGCGAGCATCACAAGCACGTCTGCGATTTTTATCCTCTCCCTCAGGGGGACAGGATGGGTACCATGGGCTAGAGGTGCCAATAATACCCCAGCAGCTTAGGCTCTGATGACTAGTTCCTTGAGAGGGCAGGTCCTGTGGCGTGTTTCAGAATGGTTCCTCTTCCACGCCCTGTGATGGAAGCAGACGGGGATTTTTCTCTGATATTTACGGTGGGATCCTGCTCAAGGTCCTAGAGGTAAATTTCACAATATTGTGGCCCCCATGACTGGGTCCCCTGGAGTTGTTAACTCTCAGACTCCACATATGTCCCCATTTATTTGTCAAGAATAGTTCAGGTCTTCCTGCCCCATACTGGGTCCCGTGTGGGCTTCTGGTCTTGTGTCTCTGCCCCACTAAGCTGGGACTCCCTGCATTTACCTGTCCATCTCTCCAATGCCAGGGGCAACAGTTTGCCCTGTTTCCTCACCTCTCTTCTGCTTACAAGAAGAGTTGCTGGTTTCTCAGTCTGTTCATCTTTTTACTTTTTTTGTTTGTTTGTTTGTTTGAGACAGGGTCCCATTTTGTCACCCCAGGTAGAATTCTGTGGCATCACAGCTCACAGCAACCTCAAACTCTTGGGCTTAAGTGATTCTCTTGCCTCAGCCTCCCGGATAGCTGGGACTACAGGAGCCCGCCACAACGCCAGCTATTTTTAGAGACAGGGTTTTGATCTGGCTCAGGCTGGTCTCATACCCATGAGCTCAGGCAATCCACCTGCCTTGGCCTCCCAGCATGCCAGGCTGGGAGGAGGACACCGCGCCCAGCCAAATGAAGGCCACTGCGCCCAGCCTTCATTTGTTGTTAGGATGGAATGGCGACTTCCAAACGCTTTACACAAGGAACCAGAAACTGGAAGTCCCCATTTCCTCCTTTGCTCATTAAAAAAAATCAGGTTGTTTGTCTTTTTCTTCTTAATTTGTAGTTATTCTTTAAATATTCTTGTTAGGAATATTTTGTCAGATGTGTGTTTTCTGAGTAGCTTCTCCCCGTTTTGGGCTTAATTGTTGACTCTCTTCATGAATTCTTCTTTTTTTTTCTTTAAACCAAGAGTCTCACCCTGGGTATAGTGCCCTGGCATCATAGCTCACATCAACCTCAAACTCTTGGGCTCAGGTGATCCTTTTGCCTCAGTCTCTCAAGTAGCTGGAACTACAGGTGCTCACCACAATGCCCAGTTAGTTTTTCTATTTTCAGTAGAGCTGGGGTCTTACTCTTGCTCAGGCTGGTCTCAAACTCCTGAGCTCAAGCAGTCCACCTGCCTCAGCCTCCCAAAGTGCTAGGATTACAGGGGTGAGCCACCGTGCCCACCCTCTTCATGAACTTTGATGAAGAGAAGCTTTCAATTTTAATAAAAGGTAAAATTATTTGAATGTGTTTATTTAAGGTGAGTGCTTTTGTGTCTTTTTGGCCAATGAAATGTAAGCTTAAATGTTATACAATATTTCCAGGAAGCCTCCTTAAAAAAAAAAAGAAAGAAAGAAAGAGGAGAACCAACCAGGTGCCATGACTCAAGCCTATAATCTCAGTGCTTTGGAAGGCTGAGGTAGGAGGATTGCTTGAGGCCAGGAGTTCAAGACCAGCCTGGGCATAGTGGAACCCTTTTTCTACCAAAAAAAAAAAATCATCTTGGTGTAGTGGCACGCACATTTAGCCCCAGCTACTACGGAGTCTGTGGCGGAAAGCTCACTAAAGCCCAGGAGTTCAAGGCTCTAGTAAGCTGTGTATGATTGCACCACTGCACCCCAGCCTGGGTGACAGCTAGATCTTGTCTCAGAAAAGCCCTTACCAAGGCCATATATTTCAGGGGTTGGCAAACTATAACCCACAACCTGTTTGGAGAAATATGTTTTATAGGGACACAGCCACACATTTGTTTGCAGTCATCCATGGCCACTTGCATGCTGCAACAGTTCATCTGGGACTGCCCCCACATGAGCGGCCAACAGGTGGCACTAGGCTGCCAGCCACAAGCATGCTCCACTTTGGAACAGGTGTTCCCCAGCCCAGGTGAGCCTTCAGACAGCATCTGATACCAAACAGAAAATGCCCAGCTGAGCCCTTCCCACCAGCATAATGCATGTATTGTTGTTTCATACCATGATGTTTTGCAACAGAACTGCCTGTAATCTCATTCTGCCATACATGTGTGTGACTATATGTATGTATGTAATGCCTTATAGAAATGCATAAATGTGGACTTCATTTTTTTTTTCTTTTCCTCATTTGGCTCCCCATTTCCCTTCCTCTCCTATTGACGTCTTATCTTCCACATATCCTATATCATAACTTAATTTGCATTCCATGCATTCTCTATATTTGTCCTACATACTCATGTGTAATAATAATCAAGCACGTACATGCACATTGGTATACGTGTAGACAGAGGTACTCGGTTAGTTAGCTTTACAAAGCGAGATCTTGTTTCACCTACTTTTCTGCATCTTGATTTCTCCCTCTGTGATGCCTCGTAGACACGGCCATGAAGTCCACTACTCAAGCCCTCACTGGAGCTTTTCCACGACTAAGTACTATTTCATGGTGCAGCTAACCGTAATTTACTTAACCAGCGCTCAGTGATGGGTAGCCCTTTGTTACCAGTTTGGGGCCTGGTAATGACCCTGCACACATGGTCTGACCTACATGAGCTTTATTCTATGTCCTGTGTCCAGAGAGAGGACAGAAGCATGTTAAATTTTAACAGACGCTGCCCAACTGCCTGCCAGGTGGCCTGATATGAAGCCCTGGGAAGACCTGAGCTGCTTCTTGCTGTGAACACAGGACCATCAGGCTGTGCAGGGCTGTCACCAGCTGCATCGGGTCCAGCGTGCTCTAGGCCCCCACAGGTTTGTTACAGCTCAGTGCAAGGCCTTTGACAAATCCACGTCCTATTGTTTCTCCAACTTTTCTCAGGCCCAACTAAACTCCATCAGCTGACAAACACTGCCCAGGTGTAGATAAAAATCACACCTGAATTCCCCTGATTCCTGGCCGCCCCCTGGAGCCAGGGCCAGGCCCCAGGTCTGTCTGCAGCCCCAGGGCACCCAGGGCCGGGACGCCGCTCACGCAGCTGCGGGACACAGGAGAGTTTTGAGTTTTACTTTCAGAGAAGAAATGCTGCCCTCCCATCAGGAGGACACTGGGCAGCTTGCATGTCCACCCCTGCCCAGTCCTGTGACACCAGGCCCCTTTTGGCATACTGCTTGTCCAAAAGGAACCACCAAATAAACACACTCCTATGCCCCCTCCAGGAACATGGCAGGCTTGTTTGTTTGTTTGGGGGAAGGGACATCAGAGGTTCCCAAATTCTCTGTTCATGGAGCCCTTGGTGTCTTGGAAATTTTCCAGGCATCATATGTCAAAGGAAACACCTAGCAGGCCCATTAATCCTTAGGTCCAAACCACTCAACACGAATGTATATGCTAATAACTTGGTGTTTGAGAAAGTGATACACAAACACTGAAAGAAAACTATTGCAACTGTCTTACTGGTTAGAAGAAAGAAAAGAAAACTCGCTTTATTTCTACTTTTTTTTTTTTTTTTTTTTTTGAGACAGGGTTATTGGGCTAGAGCACATTGGTGTCATTAAAGCTCACAACAACCTCAAACTCCCGGGCTCAAATGATCCTCCCACTTCAGCCTCTTGAGTAGCTGAGACTACAGCCATGAGCCACGACACTTGGCTAATTTTCTTTATTTTCTGTAGAGACAGAGTCTATGTTGCCCAGGCTGGTTTCCAACCCCTGGCTTCAAGCGATCCTCCCGCCTCAGCCTCCTAAAGTGCTTCAGTTACAGGTGTGAGACACTGCACCCGGCCTCATTTCATTCTTAAATACCAGGAGTTAGTTAATAACAGTAGGGAAAGGCTGCTGCTGAGCACGGCGCTGCTTCTCAAACCCGCCCGCCCTCACTGCCTGCTTGGCACGGTTTCGAGGACAGCAGAAGGGCTGCAGCGTCCCCTCCACAGAGCCTGCCATGGGGGGCAGCAGTGCCCGCGGCGTCCAAGAGGGGGCTCTCTGCTCCTCTGGGACTAGAGCCCGGCAGCCCGGTGGTCCGCGGCCCCTAGCTGCGGACGAGGAAGCAGCCTGGCCTCTACCGCTGCTCCCGGTCCCCTGGCCCTGTCACCCCAACTTGAGCCAAAGGAGTCAGGAAGGGGTGGAACTCGAGGCTGGAAGCAGAGGCGGGTCACCCCAGGAGAGACCACAGGCGCTGGAGTTGGTCCTGCAGGAACCCCACGTTGGACGGTCCCACGACCGTGGCTCGACCGCAGAGAACGTGGGCAGCAGCAATTGGTGGCGTGGCGCCTGGGCGGGACGCGCGCTGGCCCGGGCCGCGGCAGAGAGCGGACCCAGACCGGCCGCGGGGACAGCCCGAAGCCGAGAGTCCTGAGCCACTTGACACGGAAGTCAGGGCCAGCCGCGGGCCAGCGGCGAGCCGGGCGCGATTCCTGGCCGCCCCCTGGAGCCAGGGCCGGGCCCCAGGTCTGTCTGCAGCCCCAGGGCGCCCAGGGCCGGGACGCCGCTCACGCAGCTGCGGGACACAGGAGACATTCTATAAAGACGTCTAGAAGAAAAGGGCATCGCAGAAAAAAGGACACGAAAAATAGCTTTCATACTATTTTTGAAGTTGTAATAGCTACTTTTCTTTTTCTGCACCTTTTAGATTTTCTAAACTATGTAGGCATCGTTAGAAAAAGCTCTTAAAGCAGAAACTGGCTGGCAAAGGCCCGCGGTCCCCCCACACAACGAGGGCTGAGGACATGGTGGGGGGGAGGATCTCGCTCCAGCGCCCGCAGCTCCAGGCGGATTCGCCCCCGGAAGCGGCGCTGAGAACGGACCGGGAGAGTGGGGGCAGCGGCGCAGCCAACGCCATCGCGCCACCCGTGGCTGGATAACCTCACCCACCGTCCGAGCCCGAACGCGGAGGGCCCATTTTGCAAACAGAACCGCCGCCGGGCGGGAACCAGCGTGGCTGCACCAGAAGCTGCAACAGCGCGGGGGAGGGGAGAACGATGCTCCGGCGCGGGGCGCGGGCGCCACCTGCCGACCACGCCCCGCGCGGTCCGGCCTCCCCACGCCGTGCTGCGGGCGCGCTGGGGACCGAGGACGCTGTCCCCGCCCCCCACCTGCTATTGTCGGGTGGGAGAAGGTGTTGGGGACCAAGAGCCGAACAAAAAGTTCTTTGCCACGACATGGAAAGTACAAGGAAAAACTGGATAAATTAAACCTCCTCAAAATGAAAACTTTTGCTCCATGAAGGAAGCCGAGGATAAAAAGACAATCTCCAAACTGGCAAAAAACATTTGTAGACCACGTATCCTAAAAAAGGACTTGTATCTAGATATAAATAATACTCAAAAAATTAACAGTAAAAAGCAAATAACAAACCCTGCAAAGCAATTTGAAAATGGGTAAACATTGTGAACAGACGTTTCACTGAAGGGAAGTACTGTGGTTTGAACATTTCCTCCAAAACTCTTGTTGAAAATTAATCCCCAGTGTGACAATATTGAGAGGGGGACCTTTAACAGGTGAGTGGATCTAAACTAAAAACAGTGACAACACCAAATGCTGGCAGGGAAGCAAAGAAACTGGAGTCTCTTACGTTTCTGATGGGAATGGAAAACGGTATATCCAGTCTGGAAAATAGTTTGATTGTTTCTCATAAACCTGAGCATCTACTTGTAAAACAACCCAGCAGTTACAGTCTTGGACTTTTACCCCCAAAGAAATGAAAACTTACGTTCACACAAACATCTGGATGTTCACAAATGTTCATCCAACTTTATTCATAATATTCAAAAACTGAAAACAACCAAAATTTCCTTTGATGGGTGAAAGGTTTACATTGCCCGGCCATCACACAATGGAGTACTACTGAGCAAAAAAACCCAAAACAAACAAAAAAAACCCCCCAACTATTGAGAAGCCTAACTTAGAAGGAGCTCAAGGGAATCACGCTTAGTGGGGAAAAGTCAGTACCAAAAAGTTACATACAGCATGATTCCATTTTCTATCTGACACTGTGTGATAACATTCTGGAAATGACTCTACTATAGAAGTGAAGTACAGGTTCATGGTTGCTAAGAGAAAGGTGCTTGGGGAAGAGCAACTACCAAGGGTAGCACAAGGAACTTTCTTCCTGGACATTTTTGTGTCTTGATTGTAGTAGTGGTTACATAAATTTATACATGAGATTAAACTGCACAAAGCTACACACACGCGCTCACACACACGAGGACATCACAACTGATTAAAACTGAATAAGGCCTGCAGTCTACTTACCAGTATGTCAGTTTCCTGATTTTGCTGCTGTGCTATCCTTATATAAAATGAGAATGACTCCGCCCATAGCACAGTGGTTACAGTGTCAGCCGCATACATCAAGGCTGGCAGGTTCGAATACACACCGCTGGCCAGCTAACCAATAATGACAACTGCAATAACAACAACAAAACATAGCCAGAAAAAAAAAAAAAAATAGTTGGATGTTGTGGCAGGCGCCTGTAGTCCCAGCTACTTGGGAGACTGAGGCAAGGGAAGAGCTTAAGCCCAAAAGTTTGAGGTTGCTGTGAGCTGTGATGCCACAGCACTCTACCAAAGGCAACATAGTGAGACCCTGTCTCAAAAAAAAAAAAAAAAAAAAGATGAGAAGATGAGTTAAAGGTGAATGGAACTCTATGTACTAATTTTGCAACTTCACATGAGACTATAGTTATTTTAAAATAAAAATGTGTGTGTGTGTTGAGACAGAGTCTCACTCTGTTGCCCAGGCTAGAGTGCCTTGGTGCCAGTGTTGGCTCACAGCAACCTCAGACTCCTAGGCTCAAGTGATCCTCCTGCCTCAGCCTCCCTCATAGCCTCTCTCAGCCACCTGCCCTAACACCTGGCTCATTTTTCTATTTTTAGTAGAGATGGAGTCTTGTTCTTGCTCAGGCCGGTCTTGAACTCCTGAGCTCAAGGGAACCTCCAACCTCAGCCTCCCAGAGTGCTAGGATTACAGGCATGAGCCACCATGCCAGGCCTACTTTAAAATAAAAAGGTTTTAAAAAGCAAACATTGCAAAAATGAAAAGCCACAAACACAAGCCACAAACAGGGAGAAAATATTTCCAAATCATATACTCAGCAAAGGACTTGTATCTAGAATATATACATAACTCTCATAATAAGAAAAACAGCCCAATTTTTTTAAACAGGGCAACACATTTGAATGGACACTTCACCAAAAATGACATACACATGGCAAATAACCACATGAGAAAATATTCTGTGCCACTACTGTTAGGGAAACGTAAATTAAAACCTCAATGAAAAACTCCTGCAAGCCCACTAGACCGGTTTAAGACCAGCCTTAGCAGGTGTTAGCAAAGATGTAGTGAAACTGCTGATGGAAATGAAAAATGGTAAAATTATTTTGCAAACCAAATCCCAAATTTCCATTCCTAACTTTGTATCCAAGAGAAATGAAAACCTACGTCCACACAAAGGCTTGCAGGTGAACATTCACAGCAGCTTTATGTGTCCTAACTGGCTACCAAGATGACTTACCCAGGGTTCCACAGCCCTGGAAGGGTAGGGGTAAATGTAAACACTGGAGTTCCCTTTTAATCATGTTCATAGCTTAGTTTCATCCTCATTTTGATGTGGGTATTTATACCTGCATAAAATGATGCAGACAGGAAGCAGAATGGGGTTGGGGACAGGCCTGGGAGTCAGAGCCTCCAGGCACCGGCCCTCCTCCCACTTCCAGACAAACCCAGGGAGCAGCAGAGATATGCACCCAGGGGTCCACCCCATTGGCCTGGACAAGGCTCTCAAAACCCTGCCCAGCTAAGTTGGCAAGGAAGGAAGAGGAAGAAGACCTAGAGTCCAGCCTCATGCCTCCCCAGCACATCCTGCCCACTCCTCCCCACCTGAGCCACACATCATTTCCCTCATCAAATTAGCAAACAATATTTTTTTCTTTAGTTTTTTTTTTTTTTGAGACAGAGTCTTAAGCTGTTGCCCTGGGTACAGTGCCGTGGCGTCACAGCTCACAGCAACCTCAAACTCTCGGGCTTAAGAGATTCTCTTGCCTCAGCCTCCCAAGTAGCTGGGACTACAGGCGCCTGCCACAACGCCTGGCTAGTTTTTGGTTGCAGTTGTCGTTGTTTTAGCTGGCCTGGGAAAACCTGCCAGCCTTGGTATATGTGGCCGGTACCCTACCCACTGAGCTATGGGAGATGCCTGGCAAATAATTTTTAAAAGAGCTGATACCAGGTCTGATGAAAATGCGCGTGTGCACACACACGCACCCACACACTCATACTGCTGGCTCTGGGAGGCATTTTGCAACATCTGTTGTTTTAAAAAACTTAAAAATATGCAAATCTTTTGAGCCATTTCAGAAATTTATCCTAGACAAATGGTTTAGCTATTTTCTAGAAACTTAGCATTCGATGAAGTATTTATAATATGAAAAAGTAGAACAATCAAAAATGTTCAACAATAATATAGGAAAATTACTCCTAGCCTCAAATTCCATTTTCCGCTAAATGTCATCAAGTGTCAACTGGAGTTAAAATATCTTCAGGCATGCAAGGGCTCCAAGATGCCTCCATGCACTCTTGCTTAGGAAGGATGTGCAAAGCAAAGTAGGAATCCAAGAGGGAAGCAGCCAGAACACCGGCTCCACCAGGAGCCAGGTAGAGAGAAGGGCGTGTGATGGGACTGTCCAGAGCCCCAGCCCTGCACCCTAACAGCCTATATAAGCCTGCTTGAGGATGGGGGCTGCAGAGGCAACAAACTACTCATGTCCAGATGACTGGACGTGTGGAGTCGGGAAGATGATAGAAAGGGATTTTCTGTTGGACACTTGGGAGAAAAACTTGATGTATAGAAAACTAAACAAATGAGAGAGGCAGAGAGAGACAGAGTGAGTTAACCCTGCAGTGAAAACAAAATAAGTTATTCCAGAAAGTAAAAAAGCTATAGTACACAGCTTGTTGCAACAGCAAATGATACTTACAAAATTGTAATAATTAAATCACTATTGACTTAGCCAAATTGTTACCGTATTTGCCTGCTAAATTGCTAACTACTACCACTGTATTCATCTATTGGGACCGCCTTAACAAAATACCACAGACTGGGTGGCTTAAACAACTGACATGTATTTTCTCAGCGTTCAGTGTTTCTGCCAAGGCCTCTGCCCTTGGCTCTCAGATGGCTGCCTTCTCCCTATGTCTTCTGTGGGCCTTTCTTTGTGTGCGTGCGTCCATGGTGTCTCTTTCTCTGATGTTGGATTACAGCCCCACCCTTATGACTTCACGTAGCCTTAATTACTTCTTAAAGGTCCCACCTTGGCATGTAGTCACCCCAAGTGTTACTTATGTGATCAGATTTAGAAAATGTTGTTGCAGTCTTCCCTTGCTTTGCTGATTGTCAATCTATTTAAGTTTTATTAAAAAATTTATTAATATTTTATGTTATTGAGTAATGCTTATAAATGTGGGTTTATTTACTCAAAATAAATACTGCTAACTCCTAACAATTATGAGGTCTCTTATGCATACAGGAGGAAAAATCCCCAACAAAATACTAGAAGCAAGCCAAATCCCATAACATATTAAAAAATTATACACCATTACCAAGTGGGATTTATCTCAAGGTTGGCTTAACATCCAAAAATCAATTAATGTTCTGCACCATATCAACAGAACAAAAAACAAAAACCACGTGATCATCTCAACAGATGTAGAAAAAGCATTTGACAAAATCCAACAGCTTTCATAATAAAAAAAAAAAATCCAACAAACTAGGAATATGAAAGAACTGCCTCAACTTGACAAATGGAATCTATGAAAAACCAACAACTAACATCATCCTTAATGGTGAAAGACACAATGTTTTCCCACTAAGGTCAGGCACTAAACAAGGAAGTCTGTACTCACCACTTCTATTCAAAATTGTCAAGTTCAAGCCAAAAAAATTAGGCAAGAAAAATAAATAAAAGGCATTCTGATTGGAAAGTAAAAAATAAAACTACATTTATTCATAGATGACATGATCTTGTATGTAAAATATCCAAAAGGAATCCACTAAAAACACTAGACAAATACACAAATCCAGCAAAGTTGCAGTGTATATCCTTAACGTACAAAAATCATTTGTATTTCTTGACATTTGCAATGAACAACCTGAACATAAAATTAAGAAAACAATATCATTTATACTAGCACCCTCCAAAATAAAGTATTTAGGAATAAGTTAAACAAAAGTGCAAAATTTAAAACTTGAACCCTATAAACCATTGTTAAAAAATTAAAGATCTAAGTAAATAAATGGACATTCGTTCATGGATTGAAAGAACTGAGATTGCAAGCCAGGTGAGGTAGCTCACGCCTGTAATCCCAGCACTTAGGAGGCTGAGGTGGGTGGATTGTCTGAGCTCATGAGTTCTCAGACCAAACTGAGCAAGAGCAAAGACCTCGTCTCTAAAAGATAGCCAGGCATTGTTGTGGGGCCTGTAGTCCCAGCTATCTGGGAGGATGAGGCAAGAGAATTGGTTGAACCCAAGAGTTTGAGGTTGCTGTGAGCTAAGATGCCACAGCACTCTACCAAGGGTGACCAACTGAGACTCTGTCTCAAAAAAAAAAAAAAAAAAAGAACTGATATTGTTAAAATGCCAATATTCCCCAAATTGATCTATGGATTAAACACATTCCTTATCAAAATTCCAGTTGTCTTTTTGCAGAAATTTACAAATTAATTTAAAATTCATATGGAATTACATGGAACCAAGAATATCCAATACAACCTTGAAAAAAAAGTAGGCAGACTTACACTCCCAAAGCAACAGTAGTCATCAAAATGTAGTACTAGGATGTGATCATTGGACTAGATACAGTAACATTTCATCCAGGGAGAGCTTGATGCCATCAAGAATGAACTAATAGCCGAGAAGTCTCTGCAAGCAAGGAATAACAGCCCTGGAATTGCTTAGAAAACACTTCGCTTCATCATCAAGGACCTTTGACCCCTTTACTGCTGTTTGTTTGTCTGTTTTTTACTTGAAAAGAAAGCCTTGCCAGGTGTGGTGGCTTACACCTGTAATCCCAGCACTTGGGAGGCCAAGGTAGGGTACGTGGATCACCTGAGCTCACAAGTTCGAGACCAGCCTCAGCCAGAGTGAGACCTTGTCTCTAAAAAACTACCTGGGTGTTGTGGCAGGTGCCTGTAGTCCCAGCTACCTGGGAGCCTGAGGCAAGAGAATTGAGGTTGCTGTGAGCTATGATGCCACAGCACTCTACCAAGGGTGACAAAGTGAGACTCTGTTTCAATAAATAAATAATAAAAGTAAAGTTTTTCATCAAGCAAGTTGTTGAGCAAAATCAGTGTTTATCGTACCTTCTTTGTGTACTAAGAGTATATTTGTGTATTATAATGAGTATAATAAGACATCATTTTCATTTTTGGCAAATCAAAATATCTGTAAAACACAAAGATGTTAATCACAAGCCTTCTTTCTCTTTCTAGTGAAGTTACTGGAAGAGTACAAATGGAAATGAATATTTGGAAATCTCATATATATATTATATGTATATATATATATGTATTATATATATATATATGTATTTTATATATATATTTTTTTTCATATATATATATACATACACACATATTTTTTTCACCCAAAAACACATAGTGGGGGGAGGGAGCAAGATGACGACTGAATAACAGCTTCTTTGCAACCAGGAGCAGTGAGACTGGGGAGAGAAGACTCCAGGCATCTCTGGCTTGTGGGCTCTGCCCAGAAACATCCCTTTGGGGGGATAAATGGTACCGGGAGGATATCCACATGTAAAACACTGGAACTGGACCCGCACCTTTCTCCACTCACAAAAATTGATTCAAGATGGATAAAGGACTTAAATTTAAGGCATGAAGTGATAAGAATCCTCAAAGAAAGCATAGGAAAAACACTGGAAGGTATCAGCCTGGGGAAAGACTTTATGAAGAAGTCTTCTGTGGTGATTGCAACAACAAAAATAAACAAACGGGACTTAATTAAACTGAAAAACTTCTGTACAGCTAAGAAGACAACAACCAAAGCAAATAGACAACCTACACAATGGGAAAGGATATTTGCATATTTTGAATCAGACAAAAGCTTGATAACTAGGATCTATAGAGGACTCAAATTAATCCGCATTAAAAAAGCCAACAATCCCATATATCAATGGGCAATAGACATGAATAGAACCTTCTCTAAAGACAGAGGAATGGCTAGCAAACATAAGAAAAAATGCTGATCATCCCTATTTATTAGAGAAATGCACATCAAAGCCACCCTGAGATACCATCTAACCCCAGCAAGAGTGGCCCACATCACAAAATCTCAAAACTACAGATGCTGGCGTGGATGTGGAGAGAAGGGAACACTTTTACACTCCTGATAGGACTGCAAACTAATACAACCTTTTTGGAAGGAAGTATGGAGAACCCTCAAAAAACTCAAGCTAGACCTTCCATTTGATCCTACAATCCCATTACTGGGCATCTACACAGAAGAAAAAGAATATCCTTCTACCATAAAGACACTTGCACTAGACCGTTTATTGCAGCTCAATTTACAATCGCCAAAATGTGTAAACAGCCTAAAAGCCCACCAACTCAGGTATGGTTTAACAAGCTGTGGTATATGTATACCATAGAATCCTATTTAGCCATTTAAAAAGATGGAGACTCTACATCCTTTGAATTAACCTGGATGGAAGTGGAAGGCATTATTCTTAGTAAAGCATCACAAGAATGGAGATGGAAGGCATTATTCTTAGTAAAGCATCACAAGAATGGAGAAGCATGAATCCTATGTACTCAATTTTGATATGAGGACAATTAATGGCCTAGTACAAAGTGGGGGTGGGGGAACGGGAGAACAGAGAAAGGGAAAAAGGGAGACGGGTGGGGGTTTCAGTGTGAGACACACCATTTGGGAGCAAGACACAATTATAAGAGGAACTTCACCTAACGACTACAGTCAGTATAACCTGGTTTCTTGTACCCTCAATGAGTCCCCAACAATAACAAAAAATTAAAAAAAAAAAAAAAGAAGAAGAATATTTCATGACACATGAAAATAACATGAAATTTTTTAAAATGTAGTGGTTCACCAAATCATTTATAAATATAAATCAACAGCCATTTTATGAACTTGTGAGTAATATGCCCTTGGCACATGAATATTCTTCCATTTATGTTCATTGATGTTAATAATAAAAAAATAAAAATCTTTCTTTCTTTTTATCTATTTTTTTTTTTAGAGGCAGAGTCTCACTTTGTTGCCCTCGGTAGAGTGCACAGTGTCACAGCTCACAGCAACCTCCAGCACTTGGGCTTAGGCGATTCTCTTGCCTCAGCCTTCAGAGTAGCTGGGAATACAGGTGCCCACCACAATGCCCAGCTATTTTTTTTTGTTGCAGTTTTGGCTGGGGCTGGGTTCAAACCCGCCACCCTTGGTATATGGGGCCAGCACCCTACTCACTGAGCCACAGGCACCACCCAATAAAAATCTTTCTTATGTGTATAAGCATAACATTAAAAAAAAAAAACCCTAACATTTCAAAAATAAAACCTTGTGTTTATGGTCAGCTGATCTTTGACAAAGGTGTCAAGACTGTTCAATGGGGGAAAGAAATCATTTTTATTAAAGCAATGCTAGGACAACTGAATAGCCATGTGCAGAAGAATGAAGTTGAACACTTATCTCACACCATATACAAAATTTAACTCAAAATGGATTAAAGACCTAAATGTAAGAGCTAAAGCTAAACTCCTAAGGGAAAAAATAGAAGTAAAGATGAAAAAATCTTCATGGAAGAATCTTCATGTCCAATGGATTATTAGATATAACAAAATAAGTGAGCAATAAAATAAAAAGTAGATAAAGTTGACTTCATCTAAATCTTAACAATTGTAAATCAAAAGACACAACTAAGAGTGAAAGAACAGTCCCCAGAACAGGAAAAAATATTTGCAAATCACTTACCTGATAAGAGCTTTGTATCTAGATTTTAAAAATAACGCAGTAACAAAAAGGAACCCAACTTTTTAAATGGGCAAAGAATCTGAGCAGATACTTTTCCAAGGAAAATCTACACATGGCAAATAGGAATGTCAAAAGCTGCTCAACATCATTCATTGTTAGGAAATGGCGAATCAAAACCAAAAGGAGATGCCACTTCACGTCCATTAGGATAGTTATTATCAAAAGAAAAGAAAGGGCTTGGGAGGTGGAGCAAGATGGAGGCCAAGTAACAGCTTCCCTGCAACTGGGCACGGTGGGTCTGGGGAGATAAGACTCCAGGCATCTCTGGCTGGTGGATCTGCCTATAATCATCCCTTTGAGGATACAGGGACTCAGAAAGGGACTTTTGGACCCCAAGAGGACAAAAATAGTGGAAAACTGACAAGTGGTTGCATGTGTTCCATCAACCTAATTCCGCTGGCAGCCGTAAGTCCAAGCAGCAGTGAGACTGCAAACCAGAAAGGCCTTACCTGTGAACTGTTTCGGTGTTTTTGGACTTAACACTCAGTTGCGCTGCCTTGGGGAGGGCTTGAGAAGAAGTGTGGAGAACTCTGGGCATTGTCTAAGGCCCCAGACTTGGCCACTGAGCCAGACAGAGCTGATAGTGTTGGGCTGTAGGCCACAGGGAGCCATTGTGGGGGAACTGCCCCAGCAAGCTCCATCCTCAGGGTCGCAGAGCAAGGATCGGGCAGGAGCTAGTAACCTAGTGACTAAAGCAGCCTAAAAGTGGGGACTGAGCTGGCTTACAGCCTTAACCCTCAGGGGCAGAGTGAGACCAGTTTCGGCACACTGGAGCCTCGGGCTGTTGCCCTGGGTAGAGTGCTGCAGCATCACAGCTCATAGCAACCTCCAACTCCTGGGCTTGGCGTCACCTGGACCTCCATAAGAGCTGCGCCGTGACCCCTGACCTGCAACCCATGCCCACCAGGCCTTGGCATGCCCTGACCAGGAACTGCGGGAGCAGCACAACACCACGTCCTCCCTCCTGTACCCTCCCTGCTTCTACACCAGCCCACTCATCTGGCAGTGACTCTAATAGCCACGTGCCCTCCAGAGCCCTCCCTGCCTCTGCGCAGAGCCCTTCTCCTGGCCAAAAACTGCTGGAGTCTTGGGCTCTCTGTGCCAAAGTCACTGGCCACCAGGCACTCCCAGAACCGTGCACACCACATCCCGCCCTGTTGTTGGATCTGGGTGTGTAACACTCCGGAGCTGCTTCCACAACCAGAACTCCCCAGCTGGGGCAGCCCCAGAGGAACTACACAGGGTCACTACTTACAAAGATCCAGTAACAATAGAGTGATCCCGCTGGGGTCGAATCTTGGAGAGACACCTCCCCAACTCTGAGGATGGCCAGAGGCAATGGTGAAAAACAATCATGAGGTGAAATCAACAGAAAAACTCTGGCAATATGAATAATCAGAGTATATCAATTCCCCCAAGGATCAATGGGGCAGACACAGCACAAGATACCATGCACAAACAAATAGCTGGGATGTCAGAAATCGAATTCAGAATCTGGATAGCAAATAAGAT
>CAUYPK010035373.1:0-13090 GCA_963574355.1 Loris lydekkerianus | reverse complement strand
AATGTCTTGGCTATTTGAGTTTTTTTCTGATTCCATGCAAAATGAAGTGTTATTTTTTTCAAGGTCTTTAAAGTATGACAGTGAAGCTTTAATAGGGATTGCATTAAGATTGTATATTTCTTTGGGTAGTATGGACATTTTTATGGTGTTGATTCTTCCCAGCCATGAGCATGGTATGTTTTTCCGTTTGTTAACATTTTCAGCTATTTCTTTTCTTAGAGTTTCATAGTTCTCTTCATAGAGATCTTTCGTGTCCTTTGTTAGATAACCTCCCAAATATTTGATCTTTTTTGGCACTACTGTGAATGGAATAGAGTCCTTACTGTTTTTTCAACTTGACTCTTGTTGGTATATATAAAGGCTACTGATTTATAAATGTTGATTTTATAACCTGAGACACTGCTGTATTTCTTGATCACTTCTAAGAGTTTTGTAGTAGAATCTCTAGTGTTTTCCAGATATACAATCATATCTTCTGCAAAGAGCAAAAGTTTGATCTCTTCTGACCCTATATGGATACCCTTGATCACCTCTTCTTCCCTAATTGCGGTGGGTAAAACTTCCATTACAATGTTAAAGAACAATGGTGACATTGGGAAGCTTTATCTGGCTCCTGATCTGAGTGAAAATTATTTCAATTTAACTCCATTCAGTATGATATTGGCTGTGGGGTTGCTGTAGATGGCCTCTATCAGTTTAAGAAACGTCCCTTCTATACCAATTTTCTTAAGTGTTCTGATCATGAAGGGATGCTGGATATTATCAAAAGCTTTTTCTGCATCGATTGAGACAATCATATGGTCTTTGTTTTTTAATTTGTTTATGTGCTGAATTATACATACAGATTTATGTATATTGAACCAGCCTTGAGACCCTGGGATAAAACCGACTTGGTCATGATGTATAATTTGTTTAATGTGTTCCTGGATTCCGTTTGTTAGAATCTTGTTGAATATTTGTGCATCTATATTCATTAGTGATCTTGCTCTATAATTTTCTGTTCTTGTTGGGTCTTTTCCTGGTTAGGGGATCAGGGACGTTTGCTTCATAGAACGTGTTGGGTAGTCTTTCTTCTTTTTCTACATTTTGGAACAGGTTGAGTAATATAGGAACTAGTTCCTCTTTAAAGGTTTGGTAGAATTCTGACGTGAAGCCATCTGGTCCTGGGCTTTTCTTTTTAGAGAGATTTCATATGGGTGATGCTATTTCAGAACTTGACATTGGCCTGTTCAACATTTCCACTTGATTCTGGCTAAGTCTTGGAAGGTGACGTGCTTCCAAGTATTGGTCAATTTCCCTCAGATTTTCATATTTCTGAGAATAAATTTTCTTGTAATATTCATTAAGGATTTTTTTAATTTCTGAGGAGTCTGTTGTTATTTCGTCTTTGTCATTTCTGATTGATGAGACTAGCGATTTTGCTCTTTTTTTCCTGGTAAGGTTAGTCAGAGGTTTATCTATTTTATTCACCTTTTCAAAAAACCAACTTTTTGATTTATTAATCTCTTTTATAATTCTTTTTTTCAATTTCATTTAATTCTGCTGTAATATTGGTTATTTATTTTCTTCTACTGGGTTTGGGTTTGGAATGTTTTTCCTTTTCCAGTTGCTTGTGATGTCCCATTAAGTTTTTAACTTCCTTTCTTTCCATTCTCTCGAGGAAGGCTTGGAGTGCTATAAATTTCCCTCTTAGGACTGCCTTTGTTGTATCCCAGAGGTTCTGATAATTTGTGTCTTTATTGTCGTTTTGTTCTGAAAATTTGGCAATTTCCTTCATGATCTCATCTCTGACCCAGCTATCATTCATCATAAGGTTAACTTTCATGTTTTTGTATGAGTATGCAGATTCCTGTTGTTACTGAGTTCAACTTTTATTCCATGGTGGTCCGAAAGGATGCAAGGAATAATTTGTATTCCTTTAAATTTATTGAAGTTAGACTTGTGACCTAAGATGTGATTGATTTTTGAGTATGTTCCGTGGGCTGATAGAAGTATGTGTATTCAGTTTTATTGGGATGAAATGTTCTGTAGATGTCTGCTAAATCCAAATGTTGGATGGTTAGGTTTAAATCTCAAATTTCTTTGCTCAGCTTCTTATTGGAGGATCTATCCAACACTGCCAAAGTAGTGTTGAAATCTCCGACTATTATGGAGCTGGAGGAAATCAAGTTGCTCATGTCTGTTAGAGTTTCTCTTATAACTTGAGGCATATTCTGGTTGCAAGCATAAATATTCATAATTGAAATCTCATCATATTGAGTATTACCCTCAAAAAATATGAAGTGACCATTCTTATCCTTCCTTTTGTTGGTTTAAAGCCTATTGTATCTACAAACAGAATCGCAACATCTGCTTTTTTCTGATTACCATTTGTCTGAAATATCTGCAATATGGATGACCATATTTTCACCCTGAGTCTGTATTTGTCTCAGGTGTGAGAGTTTCAAAGGTCTCTGGCAACTGGATTGCAGGGGTCTGGTGACAACACAAATATGACTTGCTCCGGTGCTCCATGAAGTCAGGAGGACCCACCCAGAAAATAGATTAGTCTTGGAAGATTAATGCCTCCTTCCCCACCTTGCACCTCTGTCACACCCAGTAACCCCGCAGGGCTGTGACTTAGTTGTGTCCCGTGAACAGATACTCCACGGGTTTGTACGTGCCTAAAGCACAAGGAAATGTGTATCTGCTCAGCAAGGACACTGCTCTCTGCCTCTATCCAGCAGGGGTTTGTTAGGCCTGACAACCATGGGCACTTGATGGTGGCTGGGGGTGTTCACTCAGTTCCAGCCCCGCCCCTGATTGATGTTACTGACAGAACAGAACAACTTTGTAGGAATTTGTTTACGTCCCTGCTAAATTCCTCTGCAGAAAATAAGCTGTTTTGAGATCCCAGAACCTGTGCCTCAGGCCCTGTATTTACCCCTGAAGATTTGTATTTGTAGCACGGTCAGCTCTAGCCTTCTGCCTTCCTTTGTCTATACGCTGATGATCCCCTGAAGGCAAGGTGCATCTTAGGCTCAGTATAGCAGTCCTCTGGGTCAGCCCCATCCTGAAAATTTTCCAGCTCTGAGCATGTGTTTTCTACTCCCCTCACTCCACCCAGGCCGGTACGGCACAGGTAAGCCCTTTACTCATGAGGCCTGTGTTTCAGTCCAGATCTGTTCCGTGGTGGTTGCTATCTGAGAAGATGCCTGGCCTCTGGTTGCCCACGGAGACAGGGGTTGTGGCTTCGGAATATCTGGGGGTGGACAATATTGTTGCCAAAAACAGCTGCTGCTCTGCGCCTCAGTGCACTGCCGCTCTGGTGTGGTTCCCTCTCAGCCAACTGTTATCTCCTCACTCTCGTGCCACAGAATCAGCATTGACCAGCTGCAGTCCAGGGCCTGTCCACACCCCTCAAAAAAATCACCCAAGAATCTGGACTCCTGGGGGACAGGCCTCCAGACCTCAGAGTGAGAGTGGAGGGGAGTGCTAGGAGCTCAGAATTGCAGGTCGAAACACCAAATTTATTGAGACAAAATGAGCAAATAAACAGAAAAGGCTATCAGAAACACAAGCCCAAAGATGCACAAACAATCAGAAACACATAGACATACAAACAACAACAACAACAATAAACTACAATAAAAATAATGATACTCATGAAATAATTGAGAAAAAAGGGTAAAAAACATAAAAACAAATTGAACAAACAAAAAACTCTCTAGATATCTGATGTTAGCACTCTCAGAAACCACAGGAAGATAAGAGGAAGAGAGAAGGGAGAAAAAATGGTGTTCATAAAAATGTTAAAAAAAGAAAAAATTAAAAATTAAAATTAAAAAAATATAAAAAAAAATAAAAAGTAACAATAGTTCCTCCAAGAAAATGATGAGGAAAAATAAAAAGGCACCAACCACAAAAATATTATTCTTGTATATATGTAGAAATATACACCTATATATATGACGTAGGGATCAACATTTGTAGGAATGTATTTATAATGCAATATATTTTCTGGACACCAGGTGGTGCTGTGAGTGGTTCCCAGGCCTATATCTGATTCACAGTTTATACTGTTACCACGGTAACCACCCTACCTGGCCGATCACCATTTTGGAGTTTCTGTAAAAGTTTTTTTACCCACTGGAGTTAGATGATATCTCAAAGTAGTTTTGATTTGCATTTCTCTGATGATTAAAGATGATGAGCATTTTTTCATATGTCTGAAGGATTATCCTTCTTCAGAGAAGTTTCTCTTCATATCCCTTGCCCAGCCTGCGATGGGATCCCTTGTTCTTTTCTTGCTCATGCATTTGAGTTCTTTGTGGATTCTGGTTATTAAACCTTTGTCAGAGATATAACCTACAAATATCTTCTCCCATTCTGAGGGCTGTTTGCTTGCTTTACTTACTGTGTTCTTGGCTGTGCAGAAAATGTTTAGTTTGTTCAGCTCCCAGTAGTGTATTTTTGAAGCTGCTTCAATTGCCTGGGGGTGTCCTCCTCATAAAATCGCCCAGACTGATTTCCTGCATTCTCCTCTAGTATTTTTATAGTGTCATGTCTTAAGTTTAAATCTTTAATCCAGTGAGAGTCTATCTTAGCTAATGGTAAAAGGTGTGGGTCCAATTTATGTCTTCTGCAGGTTGCCAGCCAGTTCACCCAGCACCATTTGTTAAATAGGGAATCTTTTCCCCACTGAATGTTTTTAATTGGCTTGTCAAAGATTAAATAACGGTAAGTAGCTGATTTCATCTCTTGGTTCTCTATTCTGTTCCAGACATCTACTTCTCTGTTTTTGTGCCAATACCATGCTGTTTTGATCACTCTCGATTTGTAGTATAGTCTGAGGTCTGTTAGCGTGATTCCTCCTGCTTTATTTTTATTTTTGAGTAATGTCTTGGCTTCTTGGCTATTCAAGGTTTTTTCTGATTCCATATAAAAAGAAGTATTGAGATGTTGGCATGGATGTCAAGAAAAGGGAACACTTTTACACTGCTGGTGGGAATGTAAATTAATACATTTCTTTTGGAAAGATATATGGAGAACACTTAAAGATCTAAAAATAGACCTACCATTCAATCCTGTAATTCTTCTACTGGGCATATACACAGAAGACCAAAAATCATATCATAACAAAGATATCTGTACCAGAATATTTATTGCAGCCCTATTCATAATTGCTAAGTCATGGAAAAAAACCCAAGTGCCCATCAATCCACGAATGGATTGTGGTATATGTACACCATGGTATATTATGCAGCCTTAAAGAAATATGGAGACTTTACCTCCTTTATGTTTACATGGATGGAGCTGGAACATATTCTTCTCAGTAAAGTATCTCAAGAATGGAAGAAAAAGTATCAAATGTACTCACCCCTACTATGAAACTAATTTAGGCCTTTCACATGAATGCTATAACCCAGTTGCAACCTAGGAATAGGGGGAAGGGGGAGAGAGGGAGAGGAGAGTTGGGGGCAGGGAGGGGGATTGGTGAGAATACACTTGCGGTGCATCTTACAAGGGTATATTTGAAACATAGTAAATGTGGAATGTAAATGTCTTAACACAATAACTGGGAAATTGCCAGGAAGGCTATGTTAATCAGTGTGATGTAAATGTGTCAACCAGTCTGTGAAACTAGTGTATGATGCCCCATGTTCATATCAATGTACACAGCTATGATTTAATTAAAAAAAAAAAAAAAAAGTATTTTTACCTAATTGTTGTGCAACCTCACCTGCTATGTTCCAGACAGCATTCCTATTTGACCTCTCAACTCAGTGCAGGAGTCCACACTTCACAAATCTTTCCACTCTGCTCCCACGTTCTCCTGGCAACTGCAATCGGCTCTGGGGGAGGGTGCTGGCTGCCGCCGGGTCTCGCCACTGCCATAGCTATGGTGCACAGAAACCTTATACTCAGTTTTTGTGGCTCACTTTTGAATCTGGAGTTTTGAGTCCAGCCACCCGCCAGTTCCCCGCACAGCCTGAACTGCCAGCCCACACCAATATTCCCCACCAGGAATGGTCCAGTCTATTTAATCACTCCTGTTGTTCTGGGGGAAGGTGCCCACCATTTCAGATAATTCAAAATGTCTGTTTCCTGGGCAGGATCCCTTCCTTTCAATTTTCCACCAGGTTGCTTAGTTCCTTGTGATTCTGAGTGGCTCCCCTTTCAGGTGCCAAACTCTGTTCAGAAATAAATTTTCATCAGTTGGGTTTTGCCAGGAATTGCAAGCTACTGTCCTCTATGAGGAAGGGGCCTGCCGGCCAGCACAGCCAAGCAGAGGAAATCTCTACAACAGAGTCCATGGTTTAAATTACACCACATATACTGCAATCCGCCAATTCGCTGCACATCTCCAGCTGTTTGTCCACACCAATAATCCATTTGGGGTAAAGGTCCAGACCCCCCTTCCTCTCACCTGATGACTTGGGAGAAGTGGGCTACATGTCCATCCCGTCTGCCATCATGCTCCGCCCTCCAAAAAAAATATTTTTAAAAAGGAGAGGAAGAGGTAGAGATTCCAAGGCGATTCTGGTACAAATCATCTGTGTTATTTGGGGGCTCTCATATCTCATTTTACTCTTCGAATTGTCTAAGAAAAAAATGAGATGATAATTGCGAAGGTACCAAAGCCTCTTTGAAATGATACAGTTTTAATCCAGGTTCATCTTATTAATTAATCAATTCTCTATTAACTTATTCTAATAGCCCAGCCTCATTGGCCAAGTATATTACAGTGATTTATTTTGGTATTTAATGTAACTGTGCAGCACTTCAATCATAAGTTGATAACCCAGGTATCATAAACCTCAAGCAGTATTTATTTATTTATTTTTTTATTCTTAGTGATAAAATCTTCCTTGCTGGAGGTGGTGACTTTATTCCCTAAATGATGAATATTGCAAAATAGTGAATAGATGTTATGAACAGGATTGTCTTTAAAAGAGAAGTCCTCCCTGATCTCAAAGCAAAGTTGGCAAACTCAGGATGAAGAGAGCAAGGGAAGACACAGTTTACATTTAATTTCTTTTCCCAGTATTTGGCCATTTTGTTTTTAATAGCTCCCTTGGGGCGCTGTGTCAAATGTCTTCCATCAAAGGAAAACAATAGTGATATGTATTTTGCAAGTAATAAAACCTGTATAATTTCATGGCTCTGTAAAAGCCTTTTCTCTTCCTGTGTTTCTTTAATGTAATAAAATACCTTTCCTTGGAGATCAAAGAATTCTACCATTCCTTTTTCTTGTGCTCTTGGAGACTGGCAGCCTCCTGTTTTGAAATTTGCTTTTTGTTTTGAGGAATTTACTGGATTTACCAGTGCCTAAAGGGGGCAAGTTATCTATATGTAAAAAGCAGGGAAGTTACAGTAAAGAAGCTATAAAAACTCAGCAATTCAAGAGAGTTATGTTAATTGCTGTTTCAAAATGTTCCCCTGTAGTGGAGCCTTGGGCTCACTTTTCTCTCAGTGAGGCCTATTTAGTTTCTTTTCCAGTTGGTACTGTGCCATTTAGAGATTCCAAGCCCCTTTTCCCTTTGAAATCACAAAGATTATCCTCTGGAGGATCTACTGTCTTACTTCTGCACACTTTCTGGAGATTCTGGGGTGTTAGAATTCCCCAGGGAGCCAGTGAATATCTGCTTCCTTCCTTCAAGCCAGGTGATTAAGAGAAGAGCCTTTCACTTGAAGCTCTGAGCAATCCTGGCCAGAGAGAGAGAGAGAGAGGCCAGCACACAGGCCAGCCTCACCTGGATGTTAACTTCACCAGCCCCCACCACCACCACCACCACGACCAAAGAACTGCTAGGAGTTTAAGGAGAAAAAGAGGATTAAATTAATTTATATGCCAACAGCAGTACTTTTTCCTTTATCCCTCTTCTACAGGAGCTAAAATATATCTATTAATAACTTTCTAAGAACAATGTGACTACATTAATGGGATACATTTAAATTCATTTTGAATTTGACCCTTTTCTCACACATTTTTAAATGGGTTTGTGATCCTATGGAATATTCTATAGAACAGCCAAATATTTTGTGAAATACTTCGGCTAGATTGTGAAATGTTTTTAAAATGAAATAAGGTTTTGTTTCACCCTCTTCCCCCAAGTGGGAGAAAGAAGGCTCGGAAAATTTATCCTGGGATACTGTGAACAGATGGAGATAATGAAGAAAACACGACCACCCATGAACAGCCTGCCATATTTCTTGAGCTTCAGGAAATTTCTTTGGAATCCCAAAGTAAGAATAAAGTTGGTCTCTCATAAATAGTAGAGCAATTTGATGATTAGGCTTACTCAGATCCAAAGAAATGAATTATAACAACACTGGAAAAATGCTTATAGAGTTTCACCATGAATCAGGGCCAAATTTTGGGACATGTACCTGTGAGGATAGGATTCCAGGCTTCATATCTCCACTTGAAGCCCTAGACACAGGTGCTTCACATGTCCAGCATAAGGTTGCTTCCATTTTCACAGTATTGTAAAAAACAAATAAAGTTATTGACAATGTTTACCAATTAAGAATTTCACAAAAAAATTCCAGAATTCTGGCTTCCCTTGGAAAACCTGGATACGTATGACCAAGAACTGAATAATATGGTGTAGCAGGTACTCACCAGGTCTGCGTGGGAGAGCCACACCCCCACTCAGCCCCCTCTCACACACACACTCGCAAGAGTCTCTCACCATTCCTCACTTGCTCATTTGATCTCCCAGACCTCCATTGCTATTTTATTTATCAGGCAGGCCAAAATGTTCTCTCAAATGTTATCCTATCCCAAAATGTTCTCTGGAGTGCTGGAGCTTCTCTCACCCCAAGGACCAGTGTAATTTGCCTTAATACGTCTGCTGCCTGACACTTGGTACTCCCTACCTGAGTTCCCTATACCAATCAGTGCTGGCTTCTAAATATGCATCCAAGGCTATCATCTTAACCTTGCTATAGACCATCACAAATGTCAACTTGACAGTCATTTTGTTGCAAGAAGAGTATGCCCAATGGAAAGAAAGAGCACCCAAACACCGTGTTTATAAAAGGGGGGCTTTATTCTGGTGTCAGAGCTTATGGCATAGAAGAATTCAAAATGGCCATGCTCCCTTGACTACCTTGGTCTTTCCCTTTTTATCTCCAGTCAAAAAGTTCCAACTCATAGGTACCTTTCTCATTGGTCAGTTTGAATCAAGCTGGTAATGTTGCTCCAGCCCACACAGAACTATAGAATTTCACAGAAGTAGAAATTTCCAAGTTCCAGGAAGTTAAATCTACAAATTCCCAAGAGCTGAGTCACCATGGAGAGGACCCTGCAGGTGTATCCTTGTGGTCTCCTTGAAAAGAGCTATTCTCCTGGACTTTACCCTTCTTGGGTGTCCTCTCTTATTTAATTCCAATTATACAGTGAAGTCCTTAAGTGGCCAGGCTATGATGATATGCACTGATGCTCTTAGCCCACACACCTGCAAGAGTGTCCTCTTTACAAACAAAACCATTTCCTCTTAAAAGTTAATATTTTCAGATATGCCCAACAACGACATATTCACTCCAAAAATTTTCATTTTACAGGAAGGGGGAGAAAAAACCCAAAGCAAAACTAAACTTCATGTCTTGATTACTCAACAAGAGAGTATATTGATGATACAAGTTGCCCTAAGCTAGGTACTGATTATATTTAAGTGCCATAGAAGATATTCTTGGAAGAGATTGCAATCACTGTAAGTACTTAGCATTGCATTGCTTACATGAAAAGAATGCCACTGTTGAGAGGAAAAGAAACCTCCTTCCTATAGATTAGTTTGTCTATTGTCCATTAACCATGAATAAAAGTTAAAATGGAGCTCATTGTGATTCAATGCTAGTTGCTATAAAAACAACAGTCCTATTTAAGAAACTGCCTGGAAGATCTGTGCAGCTTTTTGCTGGTATGATTACTTGTGGAGATTATAGGAATTTAGGGAGGGATACAGTTTCTTCCTGTTACTACGTTATATACACGTGTGTATATCAGAACATATACTCTGTATGAACACACACATATGTGCTCCTATGGAATATTCTATAGAACAGGCAAATATTGTGTAATTAAACATGGCTGGATCACTAAGCCCACAGAATGGTGGGAGAGAAACCTGGAGAGGCAGACATCATGTTAGTCTCCTGGAACCAGCAGCACCTCTTTGTTTTGTTTTCTATAATGAGGTTCCATGTAGGATTGCACTTAAAGAGAAAATGTTGGGGTAGTTAAATGAAATTCAGGAAAATGCTAATCTAGTCCAGCTCTCTTATTCTCTACATGAGGAAACAACTAAGAGACACAGGATTTTTCTTCAGTCAAGCTTTTGGTTAGTGACAGGACCAGGTTTAAAACACAAGGCTCACAACTCCTGTCAAGGGTCATTTGCATTGTATTTGGCTCATATTTATAGACACAGTGCCAAGTGTGAATCATCTCGGTTAACAATCCCCCAAACCCCATGAAGTCAATAGTATCCATATTAGACATGAGGATAAAAACCCTCAGGGAAGATAAGTAATTTGGTCAAGGTCACATAACTAGATGGGTCAGAGTCAGAATTCAAGTCTAATGTCATCTTATTCCAATGTCATTTTGCTTTTCTGTACTGTTCTCATAACCATTTTTTTTCCAGGATGGTAGGATGGACCATAAAATCTAAACATATGTGCATTTCTACATTCATGGATAAAATCATATACCAGAAATTTAGATCATGATACATTATATGTTCTATATTACTCTGAACACTATTCTTTTTTTAATTTTTAAAATTTTGTTTACAATTGACACATAATATAGTTGTATGTGTTTCTGGAGTTTGTTCCTAAAGTAATGTAATTACAGCTAAATCCAGGTTGACTTCAGGGCAATTTCTGCTTCAAAGTTCTCAAGGGGTCAGGTGGCACCCGTAGCTCAGTGGGTAGGGTGCTGGCCACATACACTGAGGCTGACAGGTTCGAACCTGGCCTAGGCCAGCTAAAACAGCAATGACAACTGCAACAACAACAACAACAAAATAGCCAGGCATTATGGCAGGTACCTGTCGCCCCAGCTACTTGGGAAGCTGAGGCAAGAGAATTGCTTGAGCCCAAGAGTTTGAATTTACTGTGAGCTTTGACACCACGGCACTCTACCAAGGACGAGATACTGAGATTCTGTCTCAAAAAAAAAAAAAAAAAAAGAAAGTTTTCAAGGGGCTAGAGAAGGATTTAATGAGATTATTTTAATTTTTGATTGAATTTTACCCATATAGGCTGAAGCTCAGCAAAATATCTTTAAACCCTAAACATTTTACTATAGGTACAGAGGTTATAAAATACACAAGATTGAAATGTAAGAAACTGTTGGCTTAGATGGTGTGTCATTTTGACACAGGGAGATTTGCCTGTCTCTAGTAGACTTATTCTCCTTAAGCACATTGTGAAGCCAGTTTAATTTAATCCTCTCTCCTGTCCACTCATTGGTCACTCTTCCCTCATCTGACCACCAGGGCTCTTCCTTTCTATGGAACCACCTTTTCTGTACTCCCATGGAAGCTCCGTGTTTCTCAGGCTCCTTTCCTGTTTCTGTCTCTCCTATCACTTTGCTTCTTCCCATGCTCACCTTCCTTTAGGCTTTTGAATACCACATACATACTCATAATCTTTGGAATTATATCTCCACCCCACATCACTCCTCTGAATTGAAGATGATCGCCAGTGACTTACTTGATGGTTTCATTTGGGCTGGTGGCACTACCACTTTCCAATTCCTGAAATTAGAAACCTTAGTGTTAGTTTCCTTAGAATGCTGCCCCCTCTCTCACTGAGAACATGTAATCAGTAGCCAAATCCCATCAAAGGCACCACTTTAACAGAACACTCAAATTACCTTGTCTTTTACTTTCTGTTTATGACAGTCTTATATTATTTTCCAAAGGAATGTGAAAAAGAGGCCAGCTCAGGACATATCTCTTTCACTGTCTCAGGCCTGGGTTAGAAAACAGCTTCTACTGACTCCAAATTTGTTGTTTGTCTCCTGAAACTAGTCTCTCAGACTGCTGCCAAAGTGGTCTTGTTAACATATGAATCTGACTATGTGTCTTCCCTGATTATCTGCTTCTGTGTCAGGTAGAGAAAGAAGTCCAAAATTCTTTTTTTTTTTTTTTTTTAAACGGGTAACTATTTTATTCAATCATATTCAAAATATTATTTCTATATGTTACCAATATTTAAAAAATCATCTAGACGTTTTACATTCCTTGTTCATGCTAAATTTTTATTTTTTTTAATTTATTTATTTTTATTGTTAAATCATAGCTGTGTACATTAGTGCAATCAAGGGGTACAATGTGTGGCATTCATATACAATCTGAAATATTCTCATCAAACTGTTCAACATAGCCTTCATGACATTTTCTTAGTTATTGTATGTAGGCATTTGTATTCTGCATTTAGTAAGTTTCACCTGTAACCATTCTAAGATGCACCATAGGTGTGGGCCCACCCATTACCCTCCCTTCACCAAAACCTCTCCCCTCCCTTCCCCTTCCATGATCCTTTCCCTATAGTCTTGTGCTATAGTTGGGTTATAGCCTTCATGTGAAAGCTATAATTTAGCTTCACAGTAGAGCTGAGTACATTGGATACTTTTTCTTCCATTCCTGAGATACTTTTCTAAGAAGAATATGATCCAGCTCCATCCATGTAAACATGAAAGAGGTAAAGTCTCCATCTTTCTTTAAAGCTGCACAGTATTCCATGGTATACATGTACCACAATTTGCTGGTCCATACGTGGGTCAATGGGCACTTGGGCTTCTTCCATGACTTAGCAATTATGAATTGGGCTACAATAAACATTCTTTGTTATATTGTGATTTTTGGTCTTCTGGGTATAAACCTAGTAAAGGAATTATAGAATCGAATGGCAGGTCTATTTTTAGGTCTCTAAGCATTCTCCAAACATCCTTCCAGAAGGAACATATTAGTGGGCATTCCCACCAGCAGTGTAGAAGTGTGCCCTTTCCTCCACATCCATGCCAACATCTCTGGTTTTGGGATTTTGTTATGTGGGCTACTCTTACTGGGGTTAGGTGATATCTCAAAGT